>JAHUZM010000335.1:0-46578 GCA_019925275.1 Mytilus edulis | reverse complement strand
TAAAGCAGCTGATATTTATGGAATGACAGCAGAAAATATTATATATGGTGGTGAAGATCTGAGAGCTTATATATGTGAACTCATAAATATGTCATTTACATACTGCTATGTTCCAGACCTACTAAAAATAGGCACATTATTTCCAATACTTAAAAACTAAGGAAATATTAAGGATGCTATTAACTATCGTGGAATAACTGGCACTCCAACCTTATCGAAAATAATAGAAAAGATTTTGAAATTAAGAGAAAATGTGAAAATTAAGGAATCTCAACCCATTACAAAGTGGATTCACAGAGGATACCACCCCATTAATGTGTGAACTCATCATAGAGGAATTTGAGAGAGAAAATAAAGACCTAAAAAGACCAACTTACATAGCTATGCTTGATGGGAAATCCATTGGCGGATCTAGGGGGGCTGGGCCCCCCCCCCCCCCTTTCGTGGGAAAAATTTGGTTGATGATATAGGGAATCATTGAAGCATGACTGGAGCGGCCCCCCCTTAGGTCAGTCAGCGCCCCCCCCCCCCCCACCCTTTAGGAAAAGTTCTGGATCCGCCACTGAATTTAGCCTTTGATGTTGTAGTACATGCAAATCTCATTAGAAGACTATACCAAATTGGAATATCTGACCAATCTCTAATAATGATACAAAATATGTACCAAAATGCTGCTACATGTATTAAATGGAATGGTCACCTTTTAGAACCTTTTCTGTAGAACAAGGAGTACGCCAAGGTGGAGCTATATCTGCTGACTTGTATCAAATATATGTTAACCCTTTATTGAACCTCTTGTGTGAAACAGGACTAGGTGGAAACATTGGTAACATAAACTGTTGTGCACCTACCTCCGCTGATGATGTCGCTATCATAGCAACTAATCCACTTGAGATACAGGCTTTGGTCGATATTGCAGTTGACTTCGGTAGAAGAGAAGGATATATGTTACAACCAACTAAAAGTGTCATACTGCCAGTAAGAACAAACACACAAATAATAGAACCTGAAGAAGGATTTTGGAATATGGATGATAAGCCTATGCCAGTAGTTAAAACACAAAAACACATTGGAATACATAAATCAGAAAAAAAACTCCTTTTAACAGTCGAAGAAAACATCAAACTAGAGGCTCTCAAGAGCCTGTGTCGCTCACCTTGGTCTATGTGCATATTAAACAATGGACACCGTTAAATTCCTGACAAAATTGTGTTTTGGTGATCATGATGTGTTTGTAGATCTTACTTTACTGGACATTCTTCTTGCTACAATTATCTCTATCTATAATGAACTTGGCCCAGTAATTACAGTGGAAAATATATTCTTAAAATTTACAAAAAATTTACAAAAATTTAATGAAAATTGTTAAAAAATGACTATAAAGGGCAATAACTCCTTTAGGGGTAAACTGACAATTTTGGTCATGCTGACTTATTTGTAGATCTTACTTTGCTGAACATTATTGCTGTTTACAGTTTATCTCTACCTATTATAATATTCAACACCCCAAGGGTGACTGGGGTATAGAAATATGGTCACTTGGTCTTCTCCCGACCGGCAGTAAAACGCTTGCTGAAGTGGGGCGTCCGTTTGGCTGTGCGGGATGTATCAAGTTCGCAGTCACGTCCGTCAGAAGGGGACGTTAAATCCGATGCCTCGTGTAAAGAGAGTGCCACGCTCTTTGCACGTTAAGAACCCTTGCAACAACTCTTTGAGGGGTCCGTAGGTGGCCTGTTGCAAGGCAAAATTTCTGTCCCTATCCAATATACCCTCATTTTCCAGTGGCAGTCCAAATTTCCCCGACCATCATTCTAGATGGCCTCTATTACAACAACCTACCTGTTGAATTTATTGTGAACTTGTTCTCGTCCTGAATATGCATGAAATATTTGCCACTGGACGTTAAGCAACCAACAATCAATCAATCAATATAATATTCAAAATAATAACCAAAAACTGCAAAATGTCCTTAAAATTACTAGTTCTGGGGCAGCAACCCAACAACAGGTTGCCTGTTCTGTCTGAAAATTTCAGGGCAGATAGATCTTGACCTGATAAACAATTTATCCCCTGTCAGATTTGCTCTAAATGCTTTGGTTTCAGAGATATAAGCCAAAATCTACATTTCGCCCCTATGTACTATTTTTAGCCATGGGGCCATCTTGGTTGGCTAGCAGGGTAACGCCACACATTTTTTAAACTAGATACCCCAAAGACAATTGTGGCCAAGTTTGGATTAATTTGGCCCAGTAGTTTCAGAGAAGAAGATGTTTGTAAAAGATTACTAAGATTTACGAAAAATGGTTAAAAATTGACTATAAAGGCCAATAACTCCTAAAGGGGTCAACTGACCATTTTGGTCTTGTTGACTTATTTGTAAATCTTACTTTGCTGAACATTATTGCTGTTTACAGTTTATCTTTATCTATAATAATATTCAAGATAAAAACCAAAACAGCAAAAAATTCCCTAAAATTACCAATTTAGGGGCACCAACCCAACAACGGGTTGTCGGATTCATCTGAAAATTTGAGGGCAGATAGATCTTCACCTGAAAAACAATTAGCCCATGTTATATTTGCTCTAAATGCTTGGGTTTTTGAGTTATAAGCCAAAAACTGCATTTTACCCCTATGTTCTATTTTTAGCCATGGCGGCCATGTTTTTTGATGAAATGGAAATTAAAACACAAACTTTATTCTAGATACCCTAGGAATCAATCAGATGAAGTTTGGTTTGAATTGGTTCAGTAGTTTCAGAGGAGAAGATCTTTGAAATAGTTTACGACGACGACGACGACGGACGGACGACGACGACGGACGCCAAGTGATGGCAAAAGATCACATTTCCTTTTAGGAAAGGTGAGCTAAAAAGCAAGGCGTACTTTATATAGTTTAATGGGGTCAGGTTAACACGGAACCAACGGATTAGACCCGGAAACAATACTTACACTAGTTAAAACTTATGTACTACCAATTCTAACATATGGACTAGAAATTTTGATCCAAAAAGGAAAATCGCTAAAAACTTTAAATCTATACCACAAGAAATTATTAAAACAGCTATTATCATTATCTACAAATACAGCAGACCCAGCCATTTATATACTCTCTGGCATGATACCAATTGAAGCTGAGTTACATATCAAAAATTTGACATTATTTGGAACCATCTCTAGATCAGAAAAAACTTCAAATGAGTGGCGAATAGCAGAAAGACAGCTTAAATTGAAATCCTTTAATAGTAACAGTTGGTTCATTCATATAAAAAAATCTGCCTGTTATATAATATAGAAAATATAGAGAAATATCTGGATAATCCACTTACAAAATCAAAATGGAAATCATTTATAGACAATAAAGTGCAAAGCTACTGGACTAACAAAATTCTCGATGACTCAAAGATGTACTCAACATTTCAGTATATAAACTGTCAATATACTATCGGGAAAATACACCCACTGATTACTACAAAAACAGCAAATAAAAGAGACATTGTAAGGATTCCTGCAAGAACTAAAATTGCTACAGGAACTTATATATTTCAATCATATCGAGCATCGTTCAATAAAAACAAAGTCCATCCAACATGTAAACTTTGTAATAAGAGTCCTGAAACCTTGTCACATTTTCTATTGACATGCGACTCACTTGAAATGGTCAGGAAAAGATTTGTGGATATAATAATTGATATGGGTAGTGAACTTTAAGCAAAATCTAACTTTGCAGAGGAAGTAGACTTAGTTCAACTAATACCTAATCCCTTCTACTATACTGTGAATAAATGCAACAATAAAATTGTTCAAAATATTGCTGGAAAACTAGAAAGAGTGTGTAGACAGCTTATTAACAATCTGCATATGAAGCGATATGATCTGCTAACTAAACAACAAAAATGTGAAAAGAAAAACAATCTTTCATGAGGAGTGAATGTTAAGTAACATGTGACATTATGCTAATGATCAGGGTGGGAATCTCCAAAGGTATCATCAGTTGTAAACAAATCAAATAGACAGTTAAATCAACCTTAATAAATTTTGGTTATTATATGGGTGCATACATCTCAATATTAAAGATAAATTTTATCTTTTTATTGTCAAATTAAAAATTAAATGTACATAACGGTGGCATTATAGAAGTCACTTTTTACCGATATATTACTGTGTATTCATAATTGGATTAGGCCGTGTTCACACCAACTCGATGTACAGTCAACTTGTTTACAATTAGTTTAATGTACTGGACATTGGTTTCACATTGAATTTGTTCACATCTATACACTTTATTTAATTACCTGTCCATAAGATTTGTTCACACTTGTAAACTCTATGTCATTTAAGTGTTCATTACGTAGAACCGAATGCAAAGTTTTCGGACAACTTGTCTAGCAGTAAGGGAACGATCATTAGAACCCCAATTGGATAAAAAAAAATCTGGTCCTACAGATGATAAAAAAAAATTCTGAATCAAGAGTTACCCCATACATTATAGTGTTAAATGTTGAAAAAACAACTGAATAAAACGTTTGCGCGGAAAAATTTCTGACTCAGATAAATAAACAAAATACCCCCCTTTTTAGCTCACCTGGCCCAAAGGGCCAAGTGAGCTTTTCTCATCACTTGGCGTCCGGCGTCGTCCGGCGTCGTTAGCTTTTACAAAAATCTTCTCCTCTGAAACTACTGGGCCAAATTGAACCAAACTTGACCGCAATCATCATTGGGGTATCTAGTTTAAAAAATGTGTGGCGTGACACGGCCAACCAACCAAGATGGCCACCACGGCTAAAAATAGAACATAGGGGTAAAATGCAGTTTTTGGCTTATAACTCAAAAACCAAAGCATTTAGGGGAAATCTGACATGGGGTAAAAATATTTATCAGGTCAACATCTCTCTGCCCAGAAATTTCAGATGAATCGGTTAACCCGTTGTTGGGTTGCTGCCCCTGTATTTGTAATTTTGAGGACATTTTGCTGTTTTTGGTTATTATCTTGAATATTATTATAGATAGAGATAAACTGTAAAGAGCAATAATGTTCAGCAAAGTTAGATTTACAAATAAGTCAACATGACCGAAATGGTCAGTTGACCCCTTTAGGAGTTATTGCCCTTTATAGTCAATTTTTAACCATTTTTCGTAAATCTAAGTAATCATTTACAAAAATCTTCTCCTCTGAAACTACTGGGCCAAATTAATCAAAACTTGGCCAACGTCATCTTTGGGGTATCTAGTTTAAAAAATGAGTCCGATGTCCTGGCCATCCAACCAAGATGGCCGCCACGGCTAAAAATAGAACAGGGGTAAAATGTAGATTTTGGCTTATAACTCTGAAACCAAAGCATTTAGAGCAAATCTGACAAGGGGTTAACTTGTCAATCAAGTCAATATCTATCTCCCCTGAAATTGTTAGTTGAATTTGACAACCGGTTGTTGGGTTGCTGTTTCAAGTTTAGACAAATATTTCTTTAAAAAACTTTATTAAACGATTTCTATCTGGAAAAGAGAAAATCTATTTTATTCTCTTTTTCCCACTTTATTTGAATGAAATGTGTATAGATTTGATATTGGCAAGGTTGTATATTTTGGGGCAAAAGCCCCAAAATGATAAAATAACATATCTTTTAAATAACAGCGTTCAATGAGGAAGCAAGCTATCTCCATCATTTTCAATTTGGGGCAAAGTCCCCAAAATGAAATTACAACATATAATCTTGTCTGTATTATATGATCGTGTTTCTGATTCAAACGAGATATAGATTTGATATTGGCAGGCTTGTATATTTTGGGGCAAAAGCCCCAAAATGATAAAATAACATATTTTTGAAAAACAGCGTTCAATGAGGAAGCAAGCTATCTCCATCATTTTTAATTTGGGGCAAAGTCCCCAAAATGAAATTACAGCATATAATTGTGTCTGTTTTATATGATTATGTTGCTGATTGAAACGAGATATAGATTTGATATTGGCAGGCTTGTATATTTGGGGGCAAAAGCCCCAAAATGATAAAATAACATATTTTTGAAAAACAGCGTTCAATGAGGAAGCAAGCTATCTCCATCATTTTTAATTTGGGGCAAAGTCCCCAAAATGAAATTGCAACATATAATCTTGTCTGTATTATATGATCGTGTTGCTGATTCAAACGATATATATATAGTTTTGTAAGCGTATAATGTATATCTTGTAAAAATATTTTTTAAAGAAAAGATCAAATTTGAGCATACTTTCCGATAAGAGCAAGAACAACGAAAATATCAGTTTGCTTGAATAACTAGTCAAAACGGCAAATATCGTAAAATAAATGTTTTCTATTATCTTTAATTAGTAACAACATTCTTCCTTAAGTCACAATGCCGTTTTGTTATAAATCAAACAGTTGGTGTTTTTTTTTTTTTCGTTTGTATTGATTCACAATTTTTTTTTATGTCGTGGCCTTGTAAAGCTGACTATGCGGTATGGATTTTACTCATTATTGAAGGCTGTACATTTACCTAACGTGTAAATGATTAAACCCGATTCATACAGACTATGTTAGATACTAGTAGTTGTCTCATTGTCAATCATACTTTATCTCCTTATGCACTTCCTTTCACATATTGTTCTAATCAGTAAATCAGTTTAAACATAGAATGCATGACAATAAATGGTGCATGTAACATTAGGTCTAAATGTGTCGGCTACTGCCTTGTAATGGCTACAAGTAAAATTTGGCAAAAAACACACCTTGCCTGAAATTACTCAATATTTTTTCGGATACTTGTTACCATCAAGTTATGGTTAACACTTGCCAGCTGGTACAGGTACATATCTGTACAAAAGTGTTTGATAATATATTTTAATGGTATTCCAAACAATATAATATGATACACTTTTTTTTACATAATGGCCTCGGTTGTCCCATATTCGGCTCGAGTTCAGGAGGTTGTTGGTTCGATATCCGGCAGAGTCAAACCACATGACTTGAAAACGAGTATTTTCTGTTTTTACCACTTAACACACAGTATTCAGTGGTAAGAGAATGTTAACGGGTCTTCGTGTGGACAAGTATCTTGTGTACCAGCGCTCAGTGTATCTAGTGAACTAGCGCTCAGTGTGTAGGTCCAGTACAAAACATTGATTATATTCAGGTCACATTATCATGTTCTCGTCCTGAATGTGTATTTTATTTGTTGCTGGACGTTAGACAGCCAAAAATCCTTCTTTTCTTCTGAAAATGCATTACATCTGAAACAAATGAACACACATATGATATCTTCCTTTAAAACGTAAACAAACATAAATATAATGGCCAACAAGATATATCGATAAAATAGCAACAGACTCATTGTTGATTTATTATATTTAGCATATTAAATTTAAATATTAAATACTAAATTGAATAAAATGCTTCTCTGAGCGCAGCCTGATACGACCGCAGATGTCGGACCTTGAACAGTTAGGGCAATTTTAAACCCCTTAAGAAAATTAAAAAAAAGGGCAATTTTAAACCCCTTAAGAAAATTAAAAAAAAAAAACTTATTGACCCCCCCCCCCCTTTTGGAGCAACAGACTAAAGTTATTTTTTCCGGAAACCAAATGTGTCTTCGGACGATGACGACATTATAGCATTAAAAGAACCCATAAAAAAATCTCTCTCGTAGTTTTTTGGGCTATTTCTGTGAAATGTATATTTACCGATATCGTTTGATGATTTAATAAATTCTTTCAGAAAAAGAAAGTACCAGCATATATTTACATGTATATTCTATAAAATACTTCTATAAAGAAATTTGGAACGACTTCTTTTACGTAACATGCTATTGAAAGACTGTCTATGACATGTTTAATTCAAATATTTGTGTACCATACACACTGGTTGACTCGCCTATTTAAATTATATTTTGTCTTTTAGCATAACCCATACATGCCTTAGATGGTTGCTTCTTACTATTGTTGCCAAATTCTAACTATAAAAAGAAACGTATATATACATGTAGTTACTTAAAATTAAATGAATTTATATGATCAACTTGAAATACTGTGAGCACTGGTCAAAAGCCAACCCATACAACCACCCTAACACCCCAATCACAAATAAAAAGAAGACATGCACACACAGTGGAAAACATTGACATAATACATATAGGCAGCCAATAATGTAGTGGTGGTGTGACGCATATACTACACGGAAGTTCTTCAAAACGAAATTATCAATTCCTCTACATTGCAGGATAATGCATCATTTCCTTATAGACTTCTAATATTGTATTCAAATATCTATCATGAAATAAGTTGTTAAAAGTTTCGTTTAAAAAAAACTCCGCCTTTTGGAAAAAAGTGTTCTGATTTTCACAACCATGTCAGATTTAGCAATTATAACTGTTCAATCATTCTTGTAAATACTTTCGGTAATTATAATTTTGAGCTATATTCTAAAACAATTATTTTCAGATATTATCACATTCAACTGACCAAAGGACAATTGACATGTATGAAACAAAGGCACATTAATTAGCAGTTCAGGTTATAAATGATTAAAGGTGTACACTCCCCTCAAAGTTTAGAAAATTGTAGTTTAATGTGAAAACTTGACAGTAATAATCAATGATTGTTTGTTGGTTGCTTAATGTCCAGTGGCAAATATTTCATGCAACAACACATGCACATGTTTTGTGTAAACACTGAATGTATCCATACCTATTTATTCCTTGTCTTTGTCTTTCCTTCTTCATCTTCCTTTAAATGTATTCAAGTGATGGCCTTCTTTTGCAACACGAAGTTTTAAACAGAAGACAAATGCATATCTTTGTAGTAGCATTTATCATGCTGTACGTTGAAACATCAGTGACAAAATAAATGTGTGGGCGTCAAATTCAGCAGAAAAAGTTACGACTCTGACAAACATAAGTAGTACATTTTAAATATTGTGTTGACCTATAAATATCAACATCTGTTATCATGTACTTGAACGACACGGATTCGTAGGATGTATTTATTGAAGAAAATCAACATTTTCAAGATTCAGATAGAGAAAAATCAGTAGATATTTTATAAAGATGGTAGCCTTGGAAAATTGGAGGTAAATATTTTACTTTTTTTATTATATAGAAGAAGAAGAAAAAATGAAATGACTCCGTGTCATGCTTTGCAGTTTATCTAACAAATCATATACATGTATACAATAGACCTTTATTATACTGGAGTGCATTCAGGTACTAATCCAGCTTTGATTCCTAATAAATTATCATGTGTTATTATGGTGCATGTAACATTTTGAAATTTAATCGCATTTCTGAATTTACTTTTCAAGTCTATTTTCAATCTACGCGTACGAATATTAATAAAACATAATACAGTCTATGATTTAAGCCCAAGTATTTGCATCAAAATGATTTTGAATAAAAAGGGAACTTATCTCCAGTCCTGTACCACTTAGAAAACACCATATTTTCATATTAAACTGTCACATCAATTATATTATGTTATTTCACAGACACTCTAAATCTATAGGTGACAATTGTCATGATGTTGCAAGAAGAGATAAAAATGAAACACAATAGCAATCAAGAAAAGTATTTTTTTTTTTTATCAAATATGAGATTTCGATTTTTTTTACAAAATTATTTTTTTTTCAATAAATTACAAGATTAATATAATTGAAAAACTATATATAAAAATAATTAGTTTTCAAATAAATCTTGAAAGTCATGATACAGCAAAGAATATTTCCATTTTTTTTTAAATTAAAAAAGGGGAGGGTCAACCCTAAATGTGTCTGTGCATTTTCTTCAAACTTTACATAAAAGTTTTACAATTTTGTGTTTAAAACATCTGTTAATTAAGTAATATTATCGGTCGCCATATCAGTATGAAATGACAGATTTATATTTTATAATTGAGGGAAGATGGATCTAGGACTGAATATGAAATATCGATGAACATAATGCTTTTTAGTCCCCTACCGACGAAGTCGACTGTACTTTAGGTTTGCACTCCGTTCGTCTGTCCATCCGTCAGTCCGGAAAATCAGTTTTTCACACCTTTTTTTGTCATGCTTGAAGATATTTATTTGATCTTTGGTATAATTGTTTTAGCATGATAAGTTACAGATAAAGTTCGAACTTTGTTTCAGTCTGGTGTCCTTCGACTTTGGGAATTCACTTGAATAATTAGTTTTTTCTGAACTTTTTCTCATTTTTGAAGAAATTGATTTGATAATTGGTACTTAGTTATCCTGACAAGTAACTACAGAGTTCAAATTTGAATTTTGTTCCGGTCCGATGAATTTGTGTGCAGAGTTATGGTCCTTGGACTTAGAAAATCAGTTTTCAGCACTTTTTTACGTCATGCTTGAAGAGATTTATTTGAAAATTAATTTATAGTTTCTCCATGACAGGTTACAGATCAAATTCGAATTCTGTTCCGGTCTGATAATATTGTGCAGAGTTATAGTCCTTGGACTTAGAAAATTCACATAAAAATCAGTTTTCAACACTTTTTGTCGTCATTTTTGTAGATATTGACTTGATATTTGTCATATAGTTTACACCATGACAAGTTATTATAGATTAAAACAGATTTTGTTCCAATACAATGAATTTCTAACCTGAAGGGGACTATGCATTGCCATGCAATACTAACAGAATGCTTGTTTAATTCTTCATGCATGTAAATTATAATTTTTATTTGTTGATTGTTTATCTTTAATTTCAAACCATACAATAAGTTAAGTAAATAACCTTTTTCTCTGCTGAAAGATAACCTACATGTTATTCTGCACCTTATTGAACAAATTGCTATTCTCAGCCATGTGATTAGTAAATTGACATTTTTCATTATATTAGCTAAATTAAAAAAACAGCTTACAAAATTTACATTGATAAAGCTATCAATCATATTAGTTATGCAAACAACGACTGCATTATGAGTATTAAAATATGTATTTCACATTTGTAATTAAGAGTGTATTTTTTTTTTTTTTTTTTGTAACTTTTTTAAAGATATTTATGCCCCAGCCGTAGTTATTACCACTTTGCAAATGGAAAAATTGATGACTTTTTCGTTTCCATTCTCTAACTTAATTTAGCCTCAACCAATTGTAATGAAAGTTATATACAATGCTAATTACCACAAAATACAGATCAAGTTTGAATTTTTGGGGTGTCACTTCCACTGTTCTAGAGTTATGCTCCTTTACAAATGGAAAAAATGCTGAATTTGTCGTTTCCGTTCTCTAAATTAAGTAGCCTCGAGAGTAGCCTCAACCAATTGTTATGAAATTATACACAATGCTTATTACCAAAAGATACAGATCAAGTTTGAGTTTTTGGGATGTTATTTATTCTGTTTTTCTTTCAATATTGTTTTATTTTAGTTGTCGTTTATCATGTTAGATTTGTTAATCTCTAAACAAGCATCTTTGTACACTACAGATTTTTGGGGAAAATGAAAGACGCAAAACTATCTTCCTATAGACATGATAGAGGAGTTCAGAGCAATTCTGTTTTCCATAACAACAATTCAAAAGCTTTGAAGACAATTAAGGGTAAATAAATTATTTTGATATAACGAATTAAGAGTGCGTATGATTGGTTTTTACTGATGACACACCCAGGATTTCTGTATTTCAGAAATATTGACCCAACAATAAGTTTCCCTATGTAGCATTTAATCGAAGGGATTACATTGAAAAAAATAGAAATTGAACTTGAATATTTTGTCAGTCTAAAAACAGTTATGTGTATGGTTTATGTATATAGACAATTGCCTGATAGGTTGAATGATTGTTGGTTGCTTTACGCCGTATTAGCACAAAAAGGCTATATCGCGGCGACAAATGCCTGATAGGTGAGCCTGTATTACACAGTAATAATTTAGAGTAAAAGTGGAAGTAAAAGTTAATAATTTTCTCAGTCAGTAAAATGTAGAATGCATATAACACAAATTTGTTTGATCAAACGAAGCCTAGTTCCAGTAGTTAGACAAAGCTTTTTATAGTTCGAAAAAAATCAAAAATCAAGATGATTGCTTGATCAATTATTGTTTGCTTTACGTCCAGTGGCAAATATTTCAGGCATATTCAAGTGAAACAAATAAGAATTAATATATGAACAGTTTGGTCCTCTAATAGGGTTCGTCCTGGTATAAAGATCGGAATATCTCACAGGAAATTAGAATATATTTCAAAGGGACAGACCCCTGAACATTGATGATCAGAGATGCTGCAATAGTTATTGAAATCATGATTCCCACCGGACGTTGGTGCGTATTTATACACTGTCCCGCACAGCAAAATGGGTTCCCAACTTTAGAAAGGCTTTAACTGTCAGAACGGGAGAATTTCCAAGGGGTGTATTGATCTTAAATTTCCCTCTGACAAAAGTATATTTGATAACACGGACAACTTTTTGAAACCCCATCACGGCAAAGATCTATCATTTAAAATTAATTCACAAATTTTGAACGTTTGTCAATATTACAAGGACTTCAAGAAAGTTCAGGACAAACTATTATCTTTGCCGTTTGGTTATTATTTTATAGTTATTGACTTTAAGCAATAGTTAGTTCATTAATTTAGTAATCATATCATCCCTTATTCTGATTACGTTTAATTTGCTCAAATGGAATAAATATATATCTGGTCTGATATCCAAAAAAAAAAAATAATAATAAAACTGCAATAAGTACAAACAAATAAAAGGGGGAGAGCAATGTGTTTTAAGCCAAGAAAAGTATCCAGCATTTATAAATACAAAAGTCATGTATGTTTGATAAGATTAGTTTCTTATACAGTATAGTTTTAATTCATAGTAATACAGAGTTATTTCTTCTTTTCATTTCTGGAGAGTAAAGAATTTTGTAAAACTCCAGATGTCATTGTTGTATTTATAAACACTCGATTGATGGGAGTGAGTGACCTTCAACCTATTAACCAAATTCCAGTGTACTGTCGGCTGTTGGGATATTATGTTACATTACAAATAAATTGTTATTTTTGTGTTGGGCTGGAAATTTTATAACATGCAGACTTTAATATTTAACACTTCAAGGAAAATCACATCCTTACAGTATCACAGCTGATACACAATCTGTCAGTCTCTTGACCAACTGACCTCTTTAACAGAAAGTTTAATTACCTTTTCTCTACACAAAACGAATAGGCATTACTAATTTAATTACCCTACAAACCAAGGCATCGTTACTTGTCTTTTAAAAGTACATCTGACAGTTCAACTTTAACTGCAGAAAATAAAACTTGCCATTTGTCTAATAGAGGAACTTGTTCATAAATATTTGAATAAAACATGTCACAGACTGTCTGGCAATATAATAATAGCATGTTACGTAAAAGTATTCGTTTAGAATTTCCTCATGCAAGTATTTTATACTTGAATACACATGTAAATATATGCCGGTACTTTCTTTTTTCTGAAAGAATTTATTAAAACATCAAAATATATCGGTAAATATACATTTCACAGAACTAGCAAAATAAACTACGAGAGAGATGTCTCATTGGAAATCATACCACATATGGGTTCGTATAATGCTATAGGGAAAACGACAAAAAACAAGCATTGGTGTCGTTTCCGTACAATAACTTGTGTTTGCGTGTAAGATCCCTTTAAAATTGCACTACAATGTTCCATACTACAAAAGGAAGGCTGGGATTGGGTTTGGGTGTAATTGCTCCAAGGGGTGGGGTGGGGTGGCGGGTGGCGGAATATTTTTTTTTTTTAAGTTCATATTTTTTTCTTCTTTAAAATTTTACAAATTTTACCACATTAATTTTGTGTCAGAAACCTATATTTTGTCAAAAATTTTATCACAATCCAAATTCAGATCGTATCAAGCGTGAATATTGTGTCCAAATTTGCTCTTACTGTTGAAGGTCCGACCTCTGCGGTCGTATCAGGCTGCGCTCAGGGAAGCATTTTATTCAATTCAGTATTTAACATTTAAATCTAATATGCTAAATATAATAAATCAGCAATGAGTATGTCGCTATTTTATCGATATCCCTTGTTGACCATTATTTTTTTATGTTTTAAAGTAAGATATCATCTGTTTATTTATTTGTTTCAGACGTAATGTATGTTCAGAAGAATAGAAGGATTGATGGCTGTTTAACGTCCAGCAACAAATAAAATACACATTCAGGACGAGAACATTATAATGTGACATGAATATAATCACTGTTTTGTACAGGACCTACACACTGAGTGCTAGTTCACAATACACTGAGGGCTAGTTCACAAGATACTAGTCTACATGAAGACCCGTGCACATTCTCTAACTACTAAACACCAAATTCACGTTTTCAAGTCTTGGGGTTTGACTCTGCCGGATATCGAGCCAACAACCTCCTGAACTCGAGCCGAATATGGGACAACCGAGCCTATTGTGTAAAAAAGAAGTGTAGCATACAATATTGTTTGGAATACCATTAAAATATATTATCAAACACTTTTGTACAGATATGTAATTATAGCCATTACAAAGCAGTAACTGACACAGTTTGGCTTAATGTTACATGCACCATTTATTGTCATGCATTCTATGTTTAAACTGATTGACTAATTAGAACAATGTGTGAAAGGAAGTGCATAAGGAGATAAAGTATGATTGCCAATGAGACAACTACTAGTATCTAACATAGTCTGTATGAATCGGGTTTAATCATTTACACAGGTAAATGTACAGGCTTCAATAATGAGCAAAATCCATACCGAATAGTCAGCTTTACAAGGCCACGACATAAAAAAAATTGTGAATCAATACAAACGAAAAAAAAAAACATCAACTGTTTGATTTATAACAAAACGGCATTGTGACTTAAGAAGAATGTTGTTACAAATTAAAGATAATAGAAAACATTTATTTTGCGATATTTGCCGTTTTGACTTGTTATTCAAGCAAACTGATATTTTCTTTGTTCTTGCTCTTATCGGAAAGTATGCTCAAATTTGATGTTTTCTTTAAATAAATATTTTTACAAGATCTTCATTATACGCTTACAAAGCTATATATATATATATATTGTTTGAATCAGCAACATAATCATATAATACAGACAAGATTATATGTTGTAATTTCATTTTTGGGACTTTGCCCCAAATTGAAAATGATGGAGATAGCTTGCTTCCTCATTGAACGCTGTTTTTCAAAAATATGTTATTTTATCATTTTGGGGCTTTTTCCCCAAAATATACAAGCCTGCCAATATCAAATCTATATATCGTTTGAATCAGCAACATAATCATATAATACAGACACAATTATATGTTGTAATTTCATTTTGGGGACTTTGCCCCAAATTGAAAATGATGGAGATAGCTTGCTTCCTCATTGAACGCTGCTTTTCAAAAATATGTTAATTTATCATTTTGGGGCTTTTGCCCCAAAATATACATCCTTGCCAATATCAAATCTGTACACATTTCATTCAAATAAAGTGGGAAAAAGAGAATAAAATAGATTTTCTCTTTTTCAAATAGAAATCGTTATAAATAATTGTTATAAATATCAATTTTATTCAAACATCGTTCCTTCGTTAAATATACACGGTGAAACTAATGTTTTAAGTGCCTAGTTTTGTGTACACTTAATCTACACAAGGCCTACATCGAGTATCGATTGCATGTAGACAAAACATGATTTACACTACATGTAAACATCGAGTTTTATCAATGGGAACGTAATTTAGTTTAGTTTACGTGCGAGTTACACTTACACGACACCGAGTTTAGGTCAATGTGAACACAGACTTAGACATTCATTGTGTATTATAACATTGTGTGGTGGAGGATTACATATTCAACTCCTTTGGAGGTGTGCCTAAATTGGCTGAATTTATATTGATACAGATACAGATGGGCGTTATATAGCTAACCATACAGTATTGGGATTTTTCACATTGTAGAAGGCCAAACAGTTGCCGATAATTGCTAGCATGAACTTCATTTGAAATTGTAGATAGTTGTCTCATTGGCAATCATATCACATCTTCTTATTTATCATATAGTGTTCCATGACAACCAATCAATTTGGAAATATGTATTTACCTCGCAATGGTACAACTGTAGACACACTGAAATGTCTCCAAAGCTTAACTTATGAATCAATTCACGTAGAAAATCTTATTATGTGAATGTTTGACTAAGAGAATCACATAAACTTAATAGTTATCAAAGGTACCAGAATTATAATTTAAATATGTCAGACGCGCCTTTCGTCTACATAAGACTCATCGGTGACGCTCAGATCAAAATAGTTATAAAGCCAAACAAGTTCAAAGTTGAAGAGCAGTGAGAACCAAAAATTCCAAAAAAATTTGCCAAATACAGCTAATCTATTCCTGGGATAAGAAAATCCTTAGTTTTCCGAAAAAAATCCCAGTTTAGTGACAGAAAATTTATAAAAATGACCATATACGAAAACGAAAAAACGAACAGATGAAGACCGAACAGATATGGACACACAGACCAGAAAACATAATGCCCATAAATGGGGGATAAAAATAAATTGTCATATAAGGGTAATAAGTCCGATAAGTTTACTAAAAGTGACAGTAGGTACAATGTAGATCTCCACAATCTGATCATTTTTGCCCCGGTTAGATTTTCTCTACTCACAGCAGATTTCAAGATGATAGACACAACTTGATTTTTACCTTCATGTTCTTGTATTAGCTTGAAAAGATTTACAAAAATTATGAAAAATTGTAAACAATTGACTATAAAGGTCAATAACTCCTTAAGAGGTCAATTGACAATTTTGGTCATGCTGACTTTTTTGTTACTATGCTTAACATTATTGCTGCTTACAGTTAATCTCTATATATAATAATATTCAAGATAATAACCATTAATTTTTATGTCTCGCTTTTTTTAAATTTTGATTATTCAAATGTTGAAATTAAAATAGCAATACTGAACATGTTACATAAGTTAGGCAAATATTCAAAGTTAACCAATCATGACTGAGGTACATGGCTAAATAATCTCCTTGTGAATGAGATGTGCCAATGGTAATACAACTGCATACCAAATATCATTGACTAGTTATTAGTTATTCCCTTTAAAAACCTAAATAAAAACATCAACTTGTGCACTATGTAAAAGTTTCAAGGTCAATGAACCATGAAGAAGGGGTAGAGCCATATACTATCCACTGAAACAATACTTTCAAATGCCAATAAATTTGCATACCAAACATCATGGACTTAACATAAACAATTCATCTTAAATTGATCTAATTTCAAACTAAATCATGTAAACTAAGCTAAATTTTCAAAGTCAATAGACCATGACTGAGGAGGAAAGGCCAAATAATCTCCACGGAAATGAGAAGCGCCAATGCTAATACAACTGCTACCAAATATAATTGACCCTAGCCTACCACTGGTGGTTCACCACAAATTAGACCTAATCACAAACTAATAAAATTTGGCCCAGCTGTTTCAAAGGATAAGATTTTTGTCAAAGTTAACAGACCATGAAGGAGGAAGACTACAACAGGACGCCAAGTGATGAGAAAAGCTAACTTGGCCTTTCAGGACTGGTGAGGTAAATTTATTACCCATACTACTTATAGTATCTGTGCTACAGACTTGGCTTTGATCACTGATCCATGAACTGAGGCAGGTTTATCCTATCTAACAGACGTGCAGACCATGCACGGACATAGTTATCCAATAACTCATACATGACGTAAAACTATTTTTTTTCTCACTGAACCATGAAAAAGAGGTCAAGGACAATAGACATGAGACAGAAATTTCTTAAATTAAAGAATCATCCATAAAATGAATTTAATGACTGCTGGAATAAAGATGTAAAACAAAACAATTGGCCATTTTTATTTTAGATTTTGGTATTATTTCATACAGAGTGTTCTTAATATTAGTCAAAATTGGATTTCCTTGAACATATAAATTTTTCTTGCAATCTTTTTCTTATTCACTGATCAACAGTTTTTTTTAACATTTCTGTGAACAGATGTTTTACTTTTCTTCTGCTATGCACTTTCTTGTCTAAGATTTGCATACTTTTTTGTGTTTTGGCCAATGTTTTTTTTGACAAGCTTGATTACAATAAGCAGCCATTTTGCAACGTGAACATCTTTTCAACTCTAACTTCTTTTTTGTACATTCTGAACACCTCTCCTTTTTTCTAGTTTCTGTTGCAGCTTGCTCACTTCTAAATTGACGCATTATCTTTGCACCTGTATGAAATATAATAAGAGTACACACACTGAAATGCCTCGCCTCCTTTATAAATTATAGATGTTATGTTGAGTTTTTAATATAAAGCTTTACTTCAACTATCACATAAACTTAACATGATCCAAGAAAATCAGGTCAAGGTCATATAAACCAAACAAGAAATAAATGTACACCTCACAATCATTCAATACACTATATTTAGTTGACATAATATAGTATACATATACCAATTATCAATCAATATCTTCCAGTATAATGAAAAAATGTGTGGAAACACTTTAACATAAGATATGTTTACTAGTTCTCTAAAATTAGATATGTAATTCAATGTTTATCTATTTTCAAATTATAATCAATTTTAAATTAATAGTTCCAAAATTTTTTTTTCTTTCATTTGTCACAAACTATTATAGATTTGTAACTTATCTATAAAATGTCAACAACTTTTATCTATACAATGTAATGTAATGAAATATATTCCTTAGCTAAATTATAGATTATTATCTAATTAAAGGATTTCACAACAAAAAAAAACAAGAATGTGTCCATAGTTGCACACTATCATTTTCAATGTTCAATGGACCATAAAAATGGGAAAAAAGCTCTAATTTGGCATTAAAATTTAAGAGATCATTTCATAGGGAACATGTGTAATAAAATTCAAGTTGATTGAACTTCAGCAAAAGCTACCTCAATAAAAAACTTAAACCTTCAGCAGGACAGACGGACGACCGAACAAACCAAGACACACAGACCAGAAAACATAATGTCCATAAATGGGGCATAAAAACATATATAGCATTCCAAAAATTAGTTTATACAAAATAACATAAACCTACCACAAAATCTTCAATAATTTACTAAGGAATGTCTTTTAAAAAAGGAGTTATCTCGCCTTTGTTCAGAAATATGCCAATAATGGTTGAACATAGTACTCTTACATTAGATATGGACCATAACTCTGGACTAAATCATCAGACCAGATCAAATATGAACTTGTCAATATAAAACTATATATATACCATATATCAAATCAATATCTTCAAGAAAGAAGAAAAAAAGTGTTGAAAACTGATTTGCCAGACGGACAAACGGAAAGACAGACGGACAGTCGAGTGCAAAATTTAAGTCTGCTTCGACTTGGACTTTTTTCGAGTAGTCACAGAACCATGAAAATTAGGTCAAGGTCATTGGAAATGTCAAAAACAAAAACTTCTTCACATAAGGCATCTATATACAAAGTATGAAGCATCCAGGTCTTCCACCTTTTAAAATATACAGCTTTTAAGAAGTTAGCCAACACTGCCGTAGCCGCCAGGTCACAATCCCTATGTAGAGCTTTCTGCGACAAAAGTCGCAGGCTGGACAAAAACAAATAAATATATATCAAAGTCAAGTTATTTTATGAATTCATTTCAAAAGCAAGTAGATGTGGTATGATTACCAATGAAAAATGTGCAACAGACACTAAAAGACATTGAAGTTAGCAACTAGAGGTCCCTGTACTGCCTACAACACTGAGCAAAACCCATAGCCCAAAGCTAACACATTGGCCCTCCCTAATTCTGCATCATGTTCACCTTTAACAGATTTACTACAGTACATGGCATGTGATTGGCTGTCCTTGTCATAACACTCCTGTGTACAGTACTGGACGGCTCGACAATCTGTACATTCCTTCATTCCACGTCCTACTGGTGTACTACAGACATGACATCTTGTATGGAACACTGCTAATGGATGGTTCTGTACCTTTGGGAAGTTCTTTTCTGTAAAAGAACAGACAAAAAATGTTTATCCTTCGGACTATAGTTTGAATGAGTATAAAATTGAGAAAGGAAATGGGGAATGTATGAGTATGGATGTACTCAAATACCCTTTTGACTCATTTAAATGCCTGTTTTGATGTCCCCAGTAGAAAATAAAGAATTTCAAAAATTTATAAATAGGGATAGTTGCAGGTCTCTGAAAAGCAGGTTTGAGAAGACAAGTTTAATTTTGATATGTTACGTCTATAAGGCAACACGAAGCATTCAGAATGATTTTATAAATCCTAAATATTTAAATTACAATATTTGACAATTTACCTTTTTGGAACTTAAGTCAAATTAATAATCTAATGTAATAACAAAAATAGCAATACCATTTACTTTTTAGTTAAAATTTGACACGTTTAAATAATTTTATTTCAGATGTAACACTTTGCTGTTTGGCAAAAAGTTGTTTGACTATTAGCTCATGGACATAATTTTGTAGGTGACCATGATGTCATCAAAGTTTATTTTTATTATTTACTTCTTAAAATGGAATTTAGATTTTAGTAATAAGGAATGACTAATGTTTTTTTCTGTCTATGCAAAATAGTCTATAAAATGTGTTTAAAATAACACTCTACAAGGTTAATTCAGTGATCACCACATTTTTTATGTTATTTCTTCATAGACAGAAAAAAATTTACAGTCATTCAAACCGACTGTGTGAGGGCTGAAATGCCAGTCAAGGTCGTTAAACACTTCCATATATATACAGTCATTCCTTAAGTACATTACGAATGTAAATACGATTTTTCAAGTATATATATAATAAAGAAGTATTTTCAAAGTAATGATTTGCCTCACCAAACATTCCCTCTTTTGTGGCCTTGTCCTTCTCTCCCACAGTATAAACAGGTTGTAGGAAGGATACAAAGTTCCATACATCAGATCCATTATCTCCTCCCTGTACACATTTCATAGAGTTGATACGCAACACTGTTTGAAATATCCTTGCTGCCTGAAAGAAAAAGAGGTTTTGAGATCCATTGTAGAAATATCCTAGATAAAGATAATTCAGAAATTATTGAGTGCATTTACTTTTGCCATTTTCCCATCCGCACCATCATTTTCTATGTTCAGTGGACTGTGAAAATGGGGTACATCTGTAATTTGGCATTAAAATTAGAAAGATCATATCATAAGGAACATGTGTACTAAGTTTCAAGTTGATTGAACTTCAACTTCATCAAAAACTACCTCAACCAAAAACTTTAACCAAAACTTTAACCTGAAGCAGGACAGACGAACAGACGCACAGACGGACAAACGAAGGGACGCACAGACCAGAAAACATAATACCCATAAATGGGGCATAAAAATAACCAGATGCTCCGCAGGGTGCAGCTTTATACGACCGCAGAGCTTGAACCCTGAACGGTTGGGGCAAGTATGGACACAACATTCAAGCTGGATTCAGCTCTAAATTTGGATTGTGATTAAATAGTTGACACAGCATAGGTTTCTGACACAGAATGAATGTGGTCTAATGAACTTAAATTTTTTTTTTTGCCTTTGAGCAATTCACTATGCTGTTGAATATTAATCCTCTCAAAAAAATGTTTGAAGAAATTTTCTTTTTATTTATGAAATCTGAAACGAGAAAAACTGAACCCCCCCCCCTCCCCCCAATATTTTTTTCACATCCCCCTTTCCCTTATTCCAAAACTGGTTTTAATTCAAATTTCTAATGGAGTTTGCAACAATAATTACTCATTTTTAAAAATACATCATAAAATATTAAAATGTAAAAAAAGTGCTTGTTATCAATGAATGGTAAAGATTGTTTTAATTTATCAGTTGGTATTAAAAGTGAATATACATTGTATATTGTATAAAACAATGATTTAATTGATTCAACTACTATTCTGGACAAAGAAAGATAACTCCAATTGAAAATTTCTTGCTATTGCGCAATATTGTGCAATTAGATATTTCTTGCTATTGCGCAATACTGTGCAATTGAAAATACTTGCTATTGCACAATACTGTGCAGTTGAAGATTTCTTGTTATTGCGCAATACTAAATTTCTTGCTATTGCACAATACTTAATATAATAATTTTGGATCCTGATTTGGACCAACTTGAAAACTGGGCCCATAATCAAAAATCTAAGTACATGTTTAGATTCAGCATATCAAAGAAGCCCAGGAATTCAATTTTTGTTAAAATCAAACTTAGTTTAATTTTGGACCCTTTGGACTTTAATGTAGACCAATTTGAAAACGGGACCAAAAATTAAGAATCTACATACACAGTAAGATTTGGCATATCAAAGAACCCCAATTATTCAATTTTTGATGAAATCAAACAAAGTTTAATTTTGGACCCTTTGGGCCCTTTTTTCCCCAGGAGTTAAAAAATCCACTAGCCCGACGCCCGGGACTATAGCCTTTAGGCCTCGGGCAACCAAAACTTGTAACCCAATATGCCTGACGGACTAGTAACAAAAAAATCTTGGCGCTTCCAAAATAGAAAGTGGAAAATCCCCTCATCACTATTATATCTTAGCCAATCAGATTCGACTACGTCATCTGGGATTCCCAGAATTTGAACTGATTTTGTATATTACGGATCCCGTACTGTCAATATCGATTTTTCAGTACAGGGGGTATTGTACATTGTTTATGCAACCACAGAAATATAATGTAACCAGATTGTACCTGCTTATGTATAATTTATTGCAATATAAATGTGAATCTCTTTGGACAGCAGAAACCTGACTTTTGTCAGATATAAATATGTAACATGTGCACATGTTATGGCAGCCATTTTTTTGTTTGTTAACATACTGTGAAGAAGTCTCTAGAACCATGACCTAAACATTAACAGCCTTAGAAATCTTAAATTTGATGCAATAATATTTCATCAATCATGATTATCTTCATTGATATTCAAATGAATTTGATTTTTAAAGAAATAAAATTTATAACAAAAACAATTTCAGTTTAGAGACTGTGCTCGGTTTGTAATCTATTTAGAGCCCACACTTATCGTACCTGTGATGATTGTAATATGGATATTACTGTACTTCGTTTATAAAACAATTATAAAAGACAAACCGTATGGATGGTGATATTTATTCACATAAAATACTTGTGGTCATTTGATTTATTCTTGAATAGGATTTTAAAACTGAAAACAAATATGAGCATTACATATAACCAGCTGATATTTCTTTTACACAAAAGTGATGATGTATCTGATAAAAATTACTCTAATCCTTTTATGCAAGGCATGACTTTATATAACCATGTTTAGAAGTGGGCAGATTCCAAAAAGAAATGAAAAATTCCGTCAAAAAGAACAAATTAAGAAAAATAATACTAACTGTTATTTGAATGATAATGTGTGAATGTTATATTGAATAAGAATGTTATATAAAGCAGGAAAACCAATTATTGGATATGATTGTTTCCATTAAAAGTAGAAATGATCAAAACAAGATGAAAAATGTGAACTATTTGACGGAAATTACTTCCCATTTTTTGACACAAGGTTCATGTTTTACGATGCTTTAAGTTGACACTGGTATAATGGTTTTTATTAGTGTAGTTTGATTATTCAAACATCCCTGTTTCTAAATCTTTTGCTTTTCTTTTGGTAAAAACATCTGTGATATATATTTTTTTCAATTTCAAATACCTTACTTATTAGATGCTCGTCTGTCAATAAATTTTATGATAGCAACAGGTTCATAAAATCTTGCCACATCATTGTAGGTACTTATATTTATAAGCCTGTTAAAATTGTATTTCATAATGTACATTAAACATACACATTTTGGATCTTTCAATTTTCTTTATTTAATCAATAGTTTTATCAATTCTGTTGCTAACATAATTTCTGTCAAACTTGACATTTTATGTTGGCAACATTTGGATGTGCTACAAATTAGAGTTATCTGTCCTGGGTTGAAATCTTTTTAAATTTCAGGCAGCAGTATTTTGCAGGAGTTCTTAATATGACTTTCAACTAGGATAAAATCTCCAATGTTGGTTAAAAATGTCAAATATATATTGTCTGTCAAATTTATTTATGTTAGCACAATCTTATGTTAGCAACAAGTCCGTCAATATCTTATGTTAGCAACACATTTTAGTCCGTCAAATTTTATGATAGCAACAATAATGTCTGTCAAATCTTATGTTAGCAACTCAAAGATAATCCTTTTTTAAAGTTATTAAAATTCCTTTTTTATTGGTGCAGATGTTCAGAAATGTTTTATTCCAATTTGCCTTTCATATAAAATCAAGATATATATCCAAACCTTGATAATACTGAAAATATCAGGATTTTTTGTGTTGCTAACATAAAAATTTTCCGTCAAAATAATGTCTGTCAATTTTGTTATGATAGCAACATTTTTTTAAGGTGTTCTTTATTTAAAAAATATAATGCGAATAGATCTATTTTTTGTCAAAAAGTGTTTACTTATATAAGTATAACATGTATTCCAAAACAGAACTTCATTGAAGTTGATTTTGTTAAAAATATTTTTGGGAACTTTTCAACTTTCTTATTTGGAATCTGCCGTCAAGACTTATACCATCTCGGGATTTGGTCAACTCATTATTACAGTATATTTAATGAATATTCAATTATCGATTAATGGGGGGGGGTGTCATTAATTGAATATATCTGCTAATGGGATATGTTTTTGATGTAAGTTTTGGGTATCCAATTTGAAAAAATCTACTGTACAACGGATAAAAATTGTTATGTTTATAGAATTCATTGTATATTGCAGTAACCTCTGATTTTTTTCAGGCATATTTCAGTCTAGTAGGTTTTGTTGGGCTAGTAGTTCTTCCAACAGGGCTAGTAAAAACCTGCTACCAATAAGTCCTGGGCTAGTGAGCTATAACAAAATTTCTTAACCCCTGTTCCCTAAACTGTTGGGTACCAAAATCAATCCCAACCTTCCTTTTATGGTCATAAACCTTGTGTTTAAATTTCATAGATTTCTATTACTTATACTAAAGTTATTGTGCGAAAACCAAGAAAAATGCTTATATGGGCCCCTTTTTGGCCCCTTATTCCTAAACTTTGGGACTTCAACTCCCAAAATCAATCCCAACCTTCCTTTTGTGGTCATTAACCTTGTGTTTAAATTTCATTGATTTCTATTTCCTTATACTAAAGTTATTGTGCGAAAACCAAGAATAATGCTTATTTGGGCCCTTTTTGGCCCTTAATTCCTAAACTGTTGGGACCTCAACTCCCAAAATCAATCCCAACCTTCCTTTTGTGGTCATAAACCTTGTGTCAAAATTTCATAGATTTCTATTTACTGAAACTAAAGTTAAAGTGCGAAAACCAAGAAAATGCTTATTTGGGCCCTTTTTGGCCCCTAATTCCTAAACTAAAGTTTCTCCATGGAAATCATACCACTGAGTGGGCAGTGATCTGGAAGGTTTTTTTCACTATGGGCCCAGGGCCCCTCAAAAATAAATTCAATGGGCCATTTTGAAAATAATGGGCCATGTTGTCAAATGAGTGGGCCATTTAAATTGACTTCTGTAAAAAAAAATTATCAGTATATTTTGGCAAAGAGGTGTTGATACTTACCTTTATGATTTTAAATAAAATCATGGATATTGTTCCTGTGATTTTATTATTTCAATTTCAATGAGTATACAATAACTTCTTCCAACCCCAACAATATTTAAGTTAACCTTTATTTACAATGTTTAAACTGGTACTGTTGTCTTGTTCATGTTCATGGTTTTTTTTTGTACATTAAATTTGGGTTTTCGTCGATACCATATTTATTCTAGACATTCCGTATCAGAGGACATTTCAGGCATTTCCTCTGCACTTCTTGTATTATTATAACTTCATCACGGTGACAAGAATAACAGTATAGAGTACCATTAATTCATAGAACATAACAACAAATCGCTGAAGTCATGTTTACAAAATGTGAAAACGAGCCAAAGACCAAAAAATGACAAGGACAGTTAGGCGTCTTTTATGGAGACAAAAACTATATTCCTAAAAAGTCTTGGGGTTCTTCAATTGAAATAATAGCAAGCTAAACTAAATGAGATTATTATTAGAGTTAAATCTCGTTTGTACTAGCCAAATTTCACAAATTAAAAGTTGTTTATAAACAAATATATCATGAATGATGGTTAATTACAATTTTTGGGTTATCAGTTAGACCGCAAGGTTCTATTATTACAATAGGAAAACACTGAGACGTTAAATCGCATGGTTCTATTATGATAGGGAAACACCAGAGACGTCCCAAAAATATATAGCTGCTCCTATTATTGGAGGAACATTACACAGTTGTGTACACACACAGAACACGATCGGAAATTCATTTGACAATATCTAAACATTTCGAAACGAAGTGAAAATATCGTGCGCCACGTGGGCGCGACGTTAAATCGCATGGTTCTATTATGATAGGGAAACACCCGAGACGTCCCAAAAATATATAGCTGCTCCTATTATTGGAGGAACATTACACAGTTGTGTACACACACAGAACACGATCGGAAATTCATTTGACAATATCTAAACATTTCGAAAACGAAGTGAAAATATCGTGCGCCACGTGGGCGCTTACATTTGTCACTGTATGCGCCATTTCTTGTCAATATGCGCTATAGGCGCAGGGCGCACGAGCTTCCCGATCACTGAGTGGGTGGGTCTAAAGTTTCTCCATGGACATCTAATAGAAATGGATGCAAGTGGTCCTCAAATACAACCCTTATATGTTTTATGCTGATGACGAACAGGGCATATATTTTCTTGATGTGAATCTATCCGTGAAATTTTATTTGATATTTTTCATGCTTGCTGCAACACATAAAGCAGATGAATACTATACATTTATTTCCCATGCCTGAGGGAGATATGAAGATTTGTTCACCCAAGAATATTCATTTTATGAGGGCTCTGCCGAAGGATACAGATTTTTTTTCACCTAATTTCGGTCATTTTGAGTTGGTGCCCTCTTTCAAAAAAAGATTGTCAAAATCGAATTACTGCATGAGTATGCTCATACTCATAGCATCAACAAACTTGTTTAACTGTTGAATCACATTTACTTCATGATTTTTCCTACCATTTTCCAAAAAATCTATCTAAAAGAGCAATTAAGAGAAGGCACGATTTAGTCCCGACATGTCAGAAGAAAATATGATACGCAAAGGTGAATATGAATTTTTGTTCAACGTCACATGTGAACATTTCAACCAATCAAATGTTGATTTCGCTATCAAAATCAACATGCAGTGGAATAAAAACATTCATTCAATTTTTCACCTACTTGTTTCATTTTGTATTTAAATAGTGATTTCAAATGTACAGAATATATTATTTTTGGTTGGAATTTTTCATTGAATCATTGTTTTCTCATTCTAAATAAAAAATCTATATGATATGCTATAGCTAGATGCAACACATTAATCAGGGGGGTAGGAGGGGTCCTGATTCTGAAATCCCAGGGCTTAAAAACACGAAATCCTGAGATCCCGAATTTAAATAAATTTAAATTTCATCATCCAGAAATTCGAAAAAAGGATTCCCGGATCCGGAAAGGGTCAATCCCGAAATCCCAAGCTTAAAAACACCAGATCCCGGAGTCCCAATAAAGGTCCTATCCCCCTCATTAATCTGAAAGATACCAACATCTTCATTTCACTAACTGAAATACCTACCTCTGCAGTATTTCCCATGGGATGACTTTTGTCTTCATCATCATACCAATACTTTTTCATAAACTTCAAATGTGATCCCTTTGCAACCTTGCCCTCTGCTTCCTGAAATATAACCAACACTATATGACCACTGTAGAAATGTCTCCTGTTAACGAATGTCGCAAGTTACATTAATGTAAAATAACACTAGTCATGGCAAAATTCAGTGATCATGAACAGATAATTTCTTTGTGTGTACTCCAAAAATGTACAAAATGTCACATCATTGGTTGAGTTTTTAATATTTAGCAACTTGTTAGCCAATCACAATGTTTTTGGTGTACACTTTTGGAATTCATACCTAAAATACATCAGATTCTGGAATAGTGAATTTTCAAGTAAATTTTTAAAATATGAGGTACAGTGTAAAAGAGGGATGAAAGATACCAAAGGGACAGTCAAACTCATAAATCTAAAACAAACTGACAACGCCATGGTTAAAAATGAAAAAGACAAACAGAAAAAACAATAGCACACACGACACAACATAGAAAACTAAAGAATAAACAACACGAACCCCACCAAAAACTAGGGGTGATCTCAGGTGCTCCGGAAGGGTAAGCAGATCCTGCTCCACATGTGGCACCCGTCGTGTTGCTTATGTGATTACAAATCCGGTAAATAGTCTAATTCGGTAGGTCACATTCATGAAAGGGAAGGGGATTGTAGTTACGACGTAAGGAACATATCCGATATTATTTGTGAAACGGTTATTCCATAACGGTCAACCAACTCGTGATGGCGTCCGTAAAATTTACGAAGGGATGATTTCAACTTCACCATTTGGAACTCTTGGTTTAATAGCTTCCTTGTGAGCAGTAACCCTCTACCAAGAAAATCATGATAGGAAATGCAAGCACGGGAATATCTTATCAATTGGGAGATATATACCCCGTATGCAGGTGCTGCTGGAATGTTGCTACTTAGAAATGGAAAGTTCACAATTGGAAAGCTGAAATCATCTCTTTTGTTGTAAAGTTTTGTTTTCAACCGACCCTCATTGTCAATTTCTAGATGTAAGTCAAGATATGAAGCCGACTTAACTGTATCTGAAGTATCCTTTATCTCCAATTCGATGGGATAGATGCGTTCTACATAGTCACCAAATTTTGAATTGATTAGTGAAAGAACGTCATCTATATAGCGGAAAGTAGAGTTAAAGGATATTGCTAACTTCTTATCTTTCTTCCTAAGAAGTTCCTGCATGAAGTCAGCCTCATAATAATAAAGAAACAAGTCGGCAAGTAGAGGGGCACAGTTTGTTCCCATTGGGATGCCGACAGTCTGTTGAAAAACACGTCCTCCAAACGTTACAAATATGTTGTCAATCAAGAAATCAAGCATCTTGATAATATCGGTTTCAGAGAATTTTTTGTTTGAATCAGAGTGATTCTTTACAAAGTATGATTTATCCCTCCCTAAGACAAGATACTTGTATCTACGTTGGCCATTCTTTTTTATGAAGCAAAGTAATACCAACTCTTTCAATTTGTCTTTTAGTTTGGAATGTGGAATACTTGTGTACAGAGTAGAAAAGTCAAATGTTTTAATACTGTTGCAAGATGAAAGAGAGTTAGATTGTATGTACTCTAAAAGATCTTTGGAATTTTTAAGTATCCACATCTGATTCACGCCACCTCTAGAATAGGCAGTTTCACAATAACTTTGAAGCCCGTCTTTGATTGCTGATAAAATAGATGTTAATAATTTAGAAAGAGGTTTCGTGGAGCACTTGGAAGACCCAGCAATATACCGTTGTTTGTAAGGACACTTATGTAGTTTAGGTATCCAATACAGTGATGGAAGATCCAGTTCTTCATCTTTGGTTGAAATACCAAAGGAACAAAGAACAGACTTATGATTATCCAGGATTTCCTCTTTGTTTAGTGTAACCTGACTAATCTGACACCTGAGTTTTCTAACATCCTGCTTGAACCAAAACATTTTTCTGGTCCAAAAAATATGCCTTTCCTTGCTGAAAAAACCTGAGTATTCCGACACCCTGCTTAATATAACATTTTTTTTGTCTGGTCCCCAAGTGTGTCCAATTACACAGGTTGCACTGTATATGATACTTACCAGTTTGTTGTAGATTTCAAAGTCAATCCATACAACTTTAAGTGTCATTTTTCCATCTACTTCATTTTCTCCAATAACAGCCAAGAAGATTTCATCTGGGTATTTCCCACATTCCTGATCTCTATGACGACCAGCAGTAGGATCTACCATCCTCTTGTCACGGATCAGTGAATACGAGCACACCTGGATTGTAGAAAATTAAGAAGCCAATGGTTTGGAGTAATTTGATACAAGACAAGAATAAATCATGTATACATGTGCCTGTGCCAAATAAGGAGCTTACAATTGAGGGCCCTCATGGGGTTTTTGATTATGTGATTACTTGGCCGTTTTTTTAATGATTATTTGATTATTAAGCCAAATATTTCATGATTATTTGATTACCTAGGACTGTATTTTTAGTTTATGATTATTTGATTACTAAAGATAAGCAAATATTTAATGATTATGTGATTATATTGGCAAAAAAATGGTGATTATGTGATTACTAGGACCCCCCCATGAGGGGCCTCACAATTCAGTGGTTGTCATTTGTTACTGTGTACAGTGTTACATATAAATATATTTGTTTTTTGTGCATTAAAATTAGGCTGTTTGTTTTCTCATCTGAATTGTATATGTCTGTGATTTCTAGGCCTTTTTAATAGCTGACTTTGTGATATGAGCTTTGCTCATTATTGAAGGCAGTACGATGACCTATATTTGTTAATATTCTGCAGCTTTGGTCTTTTGTGGAGAGCTGTCGCATTGGCAATCATACCACATCCTCTTTTTTATAATAAAGCTAGTGCATGATATGCATTTTTATTAATCTGACGAATAGTCCTATATTGCTTTAAAATCAAACAGTATATATTAATGAAAAATTACAAGATACAATATTACAATGTTACATAAAGTTTAAATATGGAATTCTGAAATAAGTTTTTGTAAGGCCAACATTAAAAATATCTTTGTTTCCCCTCCCCGACTGAGGTTATCAGGGTATGGGTAGGTAGGTAGGCAAATTATTTTATTTCATTTCTTGATATAATTTTTTCTATATTGAATTTTTACAAAATTCAACAGGTAAGATAAGTCAAGAAAAGTGGGGTATTCCCTGATTTCAGTGTAAATCCCAGTTTTCTGGTGTTAAAAACTATACAGGGACCTCCTTTTTTTCCCTATTTATTTTATGGTATGAAATCTACAAAAGCACACATTCTTTATATGATAACAATGTTTAATAAAAGCAAGTGTTTAATTAGTTAAAAATCAAGCTTATTTCAAGTCTAATTTGATGCATAACTCACAATAAAACAATTCCTGTGCTCACCATTCATACCTTGATCATCAATTATGAGATGACAAAAAGATATGTTAATGACTTGGGAATTAAAATTCAATAAATAAAAATTTTCAATAGAAGTGAACATAATTCAGTTATGATCAGTTACACCTGGATCATGCAGCTTGGTCAATTCATTCCTAAACAAAAGATTTGTATGTTTTTTCGAGTTCTAGAAAAAACAAGGCTTCACTTATTCATGTTTTGTTGTTCCTAGAATACTTTGAGTATTTACAAATTCAACTGATGCAGTTATAACGTAAAACGTGCCCTTTTGTAAATTTTATGCCATAAATTGAAAAATAAAAACACATTTAAAATGGTCTTGTTTACACCAGAAATCAGGGAGGTTCCCTGAAAGCAGGGAATTCACGTATCCAACATTTTCTGACTTGTGCCCAACTTGTTCGAAGTGAAGACAAAGTAGATTGATTTCAAAGCACGATTCAGACCATTTTTACTCAAATATTTTTTCCCTTAAACAGGAACAGAGGTTAAAGACAAAGCCAATCAAGGTGCACTCAGTGGGTTGAAAGATTCTTCAGATTTTTTATTTTCAAATATCACCCTTGCACACAACACAAATCGTGTGCCAATGCATGTTTGTTTTCCTTGATTCCGTATCATATAGACGCTTCAATGCAAAAATGCCTTGATTTAAAACGCTTGTTGACTACAGCATCCAAAAGGTATGACAAAAAACCAACGCACGTTTACTACAGCGTCGGAAAGATATTACCAAAACTCAACATAGCAAAAAAAAAAATTTGGGACAAGTTGCAGCGATTTTACCCGGTCAGTGGTGGGAGGGGAAACAAACAATATTTTATTTTTGGCCTAGCTTTGAAATAACATATCAGAAAATATTGAAAACCAAAACAGTATCTTACTTTATAATTTCCATTAATTATGTAAATCTGCCAGAAAATAAGACTTTCTTTAAAAACTTTATATTTATAAAAAGAAAAATCTTAAGGGGAGATAACTTTACATCAAAATAATTTACCAGTAAAGGAAATTCTGTATTTTAGCATTAACATTGAATTTCCATTCAAACATATAGTTAAGGTATAACAATACAATTTTGGATTAAGGACCAGAAATTAATACAAAACTTTAATGGGTAAGTGATTACCAGGTAAATAAAAAGGTAAACAAATTAAGCCAAACCTTTGGTCTAACAACTGGGGGACTCTTGACCCAAAACAGTATAATTTGTAGAGTATTTTTAAATTCTACAAAGTAGTCTGGTCCCTTGTCTGATCCTCCTGCTAGCATCCCTTTCCTCTGCATCTGTCTAGTGGTATCAAACATACCTGCATAAATATAAGAACATTTTATCATTGTCATTTTATTGTTGATTTTTTAACCAAATAATCAAAATATTTAGGTTTGTTCCATGAAAAGATACAAGAATCTCGGGGGATTGTTTTTTTTTTGGGGGGGGGGGGGGGGGGGGGGGGGGGGGGGCACTTCCTAACTTTATCTATGAATGGGAGTTCTTGATAAATATTACATTGTTAAGCAAAAACGTTTTATGATATCAAAATGTTAGATGTTTTTAAAGGTGCATCGCCTAAATACTAATTTTTTTTATGACTGCCATTACTTGATAATGTAAAAGAGTGGTAAAATAATATCAAGAAGGATTGTCTAAATTAATATTTTTCTGGCTCTTGCATACCTGGTTTCTGAAAAAATATGTCCATCCATCTGAATCTAGGTTTTGGGTGCACAATTCACTGTTTGTATTTGAGATAACATTATGTTGGGATATAACTTAAGGGGGCTTGCAGGTATAAATCTTCTTTTTTTAAATATAGGATTTTACTATTTATTTCAATAAATAAACTTTATCCTAAACCTGACAGAAAAATAAAATAACAAGAATGTGTCCTCAGTACACGAATGCCCCACTCGCACTATCATTTTCCATGTTCAGTGGACCGTGAAATTAGGGTAAAAACTCTAATTTGGCATTAAAATTAGAAAGATCATATCATAGGGAACATGTGTACTAAGTTTGAAGTCGATTGGACTTCAACTTCATCAAAAACTACCTTGACCAAAAACTTTAACCTGGAGCGGGACAGACGGACGAACAGACAGACAGACGGACGGACGGACGGACGGACGGACGAACGGACGCACAGACCAGAAAACATAATGCCCCTCTACTATCGTAGGTGGGGCATAAACATACAAGAATGTGTCCATAGTACACGGATGCCCCACTCCCACTATCATTTTCTATGTTCAGTGGACCGTGAAATGGGGGTCAAAACTTTAATTTGGAATTAAAATTAGAAAGATCATATCATAGGGAACATGTGTACTAAGTTTCAAGTTGATGTAACTTTAACTTCATCAAAAACTACCTTGACCAAAAACTTTAACCTGAACTTTGCACTATCATTTTCTATGTTCAGTGGACCATGAAATTGGGGTCAAAACTATAATTTGGCATTAAAATTAGAAAGATCATATCATGGGGAACATGTGTATTAAGTTTCATGTTGATTGGACTTCAGCTTCATCAAAAACTACCTCGACCAAAAACTTTAACCGGAAGCGAACGGACGGACGGATGCACAGATGGATGCACAGACGGACGCACAGACGAACGGAGGCACAGACCAGAAAACATAATGCCCCTCTACTATCGTAGGTGGGGCATAATAAGGTCACCGTTCATTTAAGCTCACAATCTTCATTCAAAAGAAGCATGCATTTTTGTTAAGGTACTGTTTTCTGTTGAACTAATAGGAAGAAAAAAAGTAATATCGAAATAAAACAAGAGGCTCTCAAGAGCCTGAATCGCTCACCTTAATTTTTTTGGTTAATCTCTCATCAATGATTATTTTGGCTTTTCAATTTATTTAAATGTTCTTTGAATCGTCCTATTTTCTTCAAAAGCAAAAAAAAAAATCATTTTCTCCTATGTTCTATTTTAGCCATAGGAGCTATGTTTCTGACCTAATACAAGGAAATGAAATATAAAATTTATACTAGATACTCTGAAACTCATTTAGCCTAAGTTTGGCTAAAATTGATACAGCAGTTTCAAAGGAGAAGATTTTTTAAAGTAAGTCAACATGATGAACAAATTGTGAAAAAAAGTCTTTAAAGGGCAATAACTCCTTAAGGGGTCAATTGACAATTTTGGTCAAATTGACTTATTTGTTGATCTTACATTTTTGCTATTAACAGTTTATCTGTATTTATAATAATATTCAAGATAATAACCAAAAACTGCAAAATTTCTTTAAAATCATCAATTCAGGGGCATTATACCATGTATACCTGAAAAACCAGTTACCCAATTCGGCTGAAAATTTCAGGACAGGTAGACCTTGACCTAATAAATACTTCAACTTCTTGTCTTATTTGCTCTAAATGCTGGAGTTTTTGAGATATAAGCCAAAAACTGCATTTTACCCTGTGTTCTATTTTTAGCCATGACGGCCATGTTTTTTGACGAAATAAAAAATAAAGCACAAACTTTATTTTATACACCCTACTGATCATTCAGTTGAAGTTTGGTTGAATTTGGTTTAGTAGTTTTAGAGGAGAAGATTTTTTAAAGTTAGCAAATATGATGAACAAATTGTGAAAAATTGTCATTAAAGGACAATAACCCCCCCTTAAGGGGTCAATTGACAATTTTGGTCATATTAACTTATTTGTAGATCTTACTTTGCTGATAATTTTTGCTGTTTACAGTTTATCTTTATCTATAATAATATTCAAGATAATGACCAAAAACTGCAAAATTTCCTTAAAATTACCAATTAAGTGGCAGCAACCCAACAATGGTTTGTTTGATTCATCTGAAAATTTCAGGGCTGATAGATCTTGACCTAATAAACATTTTTACCCCATGTCAGATTTGCTCTAAATGCTTTCGTTTTTGAGATATAAGCCAAAAACTGCATTTGCCCCCTATGTTCTATTTTAAGTAACGGCGGCCATGTTTTTGACAGATCAAAAATCGAAGCACACACTTTGTGCAGGATAATCTAAGGAACAATCATGCTAAGTTTCATTCAAATCCATTCAGTAGTTTCAGAGGAGAAGATTTTTTAAAGTTAGCAAATATGATGAACAAATTGTGAAAAATTGTCATTAAAGGACAATAACCCCTTAAGGAGTCAATTGACAATTTTGGTCATATTAACTTATTTGTAGATCTTGCACACACTTTGTGCAGGATAATCTAAGGAACAATCATGCTAAGTTTCATTCAAATCCATTCAATAGTTTCAGAGGAGATGTTTGAAAAATTGTTAACGACGACAGACGACGGACGCCAAGTGATGAGGAAAGCTCACATGGCCTTTTAGGCCAGGTGAGCTAAAAAGAACTGAATTACAAAAATTGCTTAAATTTTTACAATAGTTTAGTGTATCAGCTTATTGGAAAAAATTATAGGTCAATGATGAGTTAAAAAAGATATTTCAATTTTAATGCCAAAAATGACATTTTTTCACCAAAGGGAGATAATTTGGAACTTTTTCAATGATATACACATTTTAAAAGTTATTGGGAGCCAAAACAAATCAATTTTTGGGATGATTTTAGTACCATATCATTAAGTAACAACAAATAATGTAATAAATAAAATTTGTAATGAAAATATGTTTAAATCGCTGAAATTTTTATAACCTTGCGCCTCTTTAAGTAGCAGCCCAACTTATTTGTTATAGCAATCGAGATTGTATTAATTCATAACTGACAGACATATATATTTCCTCTGAAATCTTTCTTACCATTCAAAGTTTCTACTAGTCTCTGCATGTCCCACTTTAACTTAAGGTAATTGGAAACTTTTATCTGCCTGTAAGATATCAATTGTGGTCCCTCTAGCTGTTTGAAGTCCTTCCCAATCTCTGCTCTTATGTACTTGTGGGTTTTATGCAGAACCATTATTTTTCCAGTCACAGGAAGTGCTACCATGATTGAACCACTGAATAATCTTGTTTCCTCTTCTGCAGGCACACTAAATAAAGTCAAAAATAATATAAATGGGCTAAAATAAATTCTATAAAAAGACAATTTAACTGATCCTTTTCTTTTTTCTAAGCTGTGCATGACCTATGTTCCACAGAGAACAAGTATATTTTGTAATAATTTAATTTCAGATGTAACGCGTCTTCTGAGTGGCTGACATTATTTAGTTATCAGGCCATAGATATAATTTAGTCATGTGACTGTGACATCATCAACATTTTAAAATCTTTTTTTACGGTTTAAAATGGAATTTAGAATTAAATTATAAGAAATGACTGTCTATTCAAAATAACATAAAAAATGTGGTGCACACTGTTAAATAACCCTCTACGCCCGTTATTCAGTGTTCACCAAATTTTTTATGTTATTTCTTCATAGACAGAAAAAATATTAAAGTCATTCCTTAAATACTTTAACTCACATAGTCATGAGCCTGTCGCACATTCGGAACCCATTTACTGATTGTCATCTGTCATGTATTTAACCTTTTAATCTCAAAGTTTTTGTATTGATAAAATCTTTACATCTTGTCTGGTAAATTTATTTTTAACTTTTCAGGACAATGCAGAGCTGTATTTGCATAGTTAAGCTGTCTAACTGAGTTTCATTTTCGAGAACTTAAAACATAATTTGGAAATTCATGCATTTAAAAATTGAATGTTTTTTTTCGTAAATTCATTTTGGTGTAAAAGCGTTGACCGAAGTGAATTAATATGTATGAAGCACGGAAACGTTTCATTCTAAAAATGTGTGCACGGTCAACGCTTTTAAACCCTATGATTTACAAAAAGAAGCATTCAATACAACTACATTGTTTAGCTAGGATCATGAAAACACAATTTTTATCAAGTTTTTATTTAGTTTACCTGTGCACTTTATTGTGGGTCCTAGTGTTATCATGAATGATAAATTTCATTGTGTAATGAAGTTGATTAAGGAATAACAAGAGATTGCAGTTATCCAATCAGAATAACGTATTAAAATGAAACATACATCTAATGTAATTATATATGACCACTGACAAGAATTTGGTTAATGTGATTGCTACCGCAATTATGAATGCGGGTTGCTTATATAATAGTGCAAGCCCTCAGACTGTTCCATTGTTATCATTTAAAACATCCCCATAATTGTTGAATTTACAGTAATACTAACTTGTATTGGACAGAGTATTGTATGATATACTTATTGTCCTCTGTCACTCCTCCAGATAAATCTGTTACTGCTATATCTTGCTTTTTACAGGATACAATAATATTATAGAACCTCTCTGCTTCACATGTTTCCTACGGATATAAATTTACCTGAATAAAAACAAAGGTAAAGTATGATTTTTATTCTGATTTCAACAACCTTAAGTCATTTTCTGAATTAAAAGTATAAAATGAATGACATTTGGGGAAAATGTAGGAAAAGACAACTGACATATTTGTTTTTAGTATAAAATCGCTTTGTTTAATTTTCACTGTTGGGTTTCTCATTTAAATTGTATCACATTTTTGTTGTTGTCTATAATCACCAAAAGCCACTTTATTTGAATTCTAATGGATAATTGTCTCATTGGCAATATTACTTCATCTGTGGATATTTATATGGAATTCTTATTCTGAATTTTCAGCATTGAAATATTACTATTTGGGTATTTTGTAGGGGAAAAATAAACAGTTATGCCTAATAATTTATTCATGGAGACTTTCCAACATCTCTTCTGAAAAATACAAGCAAGAAAGTTTTGTTACTTTTGATGTATGGTAATTTATCTGTATGTGAGGTTCTGATATGAAATGCATAAAATGCATACTCTTTTCTTAATGGAAAAAGAACAAATTTTGCATCTATTCTTGACAAAATAAGAATGTGTCTACAGTACACGGATGCCCCATTTGCACTATAATTTTCTATGTTCAGTGGACCATGAAATTGATGTAAAAACTCTAATTTGGTATTAAAATTAGAAAGATAATATCATAGAGAACATCTGTACTAAGTTTCAAGTTGATTGGTCTTAAACTTCATCAAATACTACCTTTACCAAAAACTTTAATCTGAAGCCGGAAAGACAAATGAACAGAAGGACGTAGGAACAAACAGAAGGATGAAGGAACAAACAGACGCACAGACCAGAAAACATTATGCCCCTCTACTATCGTAGGTGGGGCATCCAAAAAACAATTTCAAGCAATTGAAGACAAGTGTGCACACACTGAAATGTCTCGCCTTCTTTACTAATCATTGATATTATGTTGATAGTCCTAAATATAAAGCTTGATTACAACTGTCACATAAACTTAACATTAACCAAGATAGCTAAACAAAGACCAATGAACCATGAAAATGAGGTCAAGGTCAGATGAACCATGCCAGGCAGACACGTACAGCTAACAAAGCTTCCATACAACAAATATAGTTGACCTATTACTTATAGTTTAAGAAAAATAGACCAAAACACAAAAACTTAACACTGTGCAATGAACCATGCAATTGAGGTCATGGTCAAATAAAACCTGCGGAACTGACATATAGATCATAATATATTTCCATACACCAAATATAGTTGACCTTTGGCATATAATATTAGATAAAAAGACCAAAACTTAAAAACTTAACTACACACATACCAAATATAGTTATCCTATTACTTATAATAAGAGAGAATTCAACATTACAAAAATTTTGAACTTTTTTTTCAAGTGGTCACTGAACCATGAAAATGAGGTCAAGGACATTGGACATGTGACTGACGGAAACTTCCTAACATGAGGCATCTATATACAAAGTATGAAGCATCCAGGTCTTTCACCTTCTAAAATATAAACCTTTTAAGAAGTTAGCGAACGCCCCCGCCGTAGCCGCCGCCGGATCACTATCCCTATGTCGAGCTTTCTGCATCAAAAGTTGCAGGCTCAACAAAAACCACAATGCCCAAAACATTGCTGTTCTTCATCTCAGTAGCAGTGACATGGACCAAAAAATTGAAGTAAGTTTAAAAAGACCCTTTTTTGTCCGTTGGTCTTTTTCTGTTTTTTTTAGCCATGACATGGTCAGTTTATTTTCAACATATGAGTTTAAATGTACCTCTGGTATCTTTTGCCTCTCTTTCAGAACTGGTTTGAGTTCAATTCTTTTCCTTTTCACAAATTAACTTCTTACCACATTGAAAGTGTCTTCTTTCTCTGTATTGTCGTTTTCATCTTTCACTTCAAATTCTTCAACTTCTTTTGGGTTGTAAAGGAAACCATTGTATCTGACAACCTGTAAAATATACATCAGGTGATTATTTTTAAATTATAGTCAAATATGGGGCTATTTATATTTTTCGTCAAAGGCGGAACCAAAAGTTTGTCCGGGAAAAAAATCCATAGCCCCCCCCAGAAAATCAAATGATTGCTGCCTTAATGATTTGATTTTTAGGCCTCTTTACATTAATTGTCATTACAGAGTCTTTTCTAGCTGACTGTGTTATGAGTTTTGCTCATTGTAGAAGGTATTATGGTGACTTATAGTTGTTTATTTCTATGTCATTTGGTCATTGTTGGAGAGTTGTTTCATTGCAATCATACCACATCTTCTTATTTGATGTTATTTATACTTGTATGCTAACAATTAATAGTAAATATTGTTCTGGCATTTACTAGACCACCAAATTTTAACTGGGAATACCAGATTTGCAGTCTTGATTTGCATTTAGACCACCAGACTAAATCAGATTTTTGATAACTCTAAGATATGACAATGATGTCAACATACAGTGGTGGATCGAGGGGGAGGGTTCCGAGGGATGGATTCCCTCTTTTTTTGAACGATCAATGCATTTGAATGGGGACATATAGTTGGAACCCTCCCTTTGTCCTTTTTTTAAAAATGCTGGAAGCGCCCCTGACATACCTCTGTATCAAAACTGTATCCTCTTAAATCATCGTCATAGATACACAATTCCTACACATTAACGAGGGAATGGCATTGTAGAACGGTGAAAGCACTAACGGTAACATCACATTAAAGTTTTCATAATATTTCCGTGGACATAGAAAGCCTAAGGTCTGCTTGGTAGGTTCGTACTTCATTAATGATAACATGGACCAAGGTTGTGATGTACAGGATAGCTGCTGTAATATAAAATATATGTATATTAAAATAAAGAGATGTGGTATGATTGACAATGAGACAACAATCCACCTGATTCTTTATATGATTCAAACAGAATAGAATAAAGAAAATAAATAAAATATATCCTGAATAAACCCATGTCCTGTCCATTTCAGCCGAAAATTTAAAAAAAAACAAGTCCCATTTTTTCCCCTTCAAAATCTTTGTTTAAATACCTGTTGTAAACCAGACCCTGTGTATTCCAAATTCTGGTCTAATTATGAAGTCCCAATACTCTTAATAACATTAAATATTACCTGTCAAAACTGGTGTTTTCAATGATCTATATGCAATCAAAACATATGTGTTTACACAATATGGCTTTTCGGGATGATCAATTAGTTAGGTGTTAAACTGTGAACTTACAAACGTACAGGAGTGAGCTGTATTATTTATCAAAGCATTATAAACGTGTCAATTAAACGAAAAGACACACAGAATAGATCTTGATTAAACTTATGTTGTAACTTGGATAAACAAATTTTGTATAGTACCAAATTGTTCGTGAATCATATCAATGGAGTTCGACAATTGACTCTAACTGTGATGAATTAAGGTGGTACCCAATACGTTCACTAAAATTAATTTGGCTCGTTTAATTTTCATAAAATTTGGTCAAAGGATTTACTTTGACACTTAAACACAAATATAAAAAAAACTAGATATCATTGAGATGGGAGCCATCTCTGTGGGCCCCGCTGTCAATAACGTGGGGTAAATAAGTTGTATGGATAATCTGATATGAAGCATTATTTGAAGTTATTACATAGTCTCACGTGTGATTTTAATCTAAGATTTTAAGTTAAAACTGATAAATATTCTCAGCTTACTTTCATAGTGATATGACTGCATGATGTGAACTCATTGTTGACTACTCTAAGGTGACTTCTGGATATATGGATTGATATTTGAACAAAATGTTTAAAGGTGCTGCCCAATTGATATTTGTCACATATTTTTAAAATTATGCCTTCAATATATTATGACCCACCAAGTATAAAGTATGAAATATTTACGGTTCTCGAGAGGTAGAGCGGACACAATTTGTTAAGAACAACGAACGGATGGACAGACCGACGGACTGACCTTTGACCTAGGATGCATACATTATGACACATTCTCTGGTGTTGGTTAATATATATGTTAAGTTGAAAATGTTTGTCAGGTATAAAGTATGAAATAATAACAGCTGTCCTCTCAAAATATAGTGTGGATCAAATTTGTTAGCGATGGACAGACCAACAGACAGACAGACCTTTGACCTAGGAAGTGGTACATACATCATGACACACCCTCTGGTGTTGGTTAAAATGGATGTCAAGTATAATATTTAAAATCAAAAGGTTCTCAAGATATAGAGCGGACACAATCTTCACAACAGGACACAGGGTTGTCAACTGAAACCAAAGTTTTTTTTACGTTGACCTTTGACCTAGGAAGTAGTACATACATCATGACACGCCCTCTGGTGGTGGTTAAAATGGATGTCAAGTATAAACTTTGAAATCATAACGGTTATCTAGATATGGAGGGGACACGATCTTCACCACAGGACACAGGGTTGTCAACTGAAACCAAAGTTTTTGACCTTGACCTTTGACCTAGGAAGTTGTACATACATCATGACACACCCTCTGGTGTTGGTTAATAATCATGTTAAGTATTAAGTATAAAATCATAACGGTTATCTAGATATGGAGCGGACACGATCTTCACCAAAGGACACAGGGTTGTCAACTGAAACCAAAGTTTTTGACCTTGACCTTTGACCTAGGAAGTTGTACATACATCATGACACACCCTCTGGTGTTGGTTAAAATTGATGTCAAGTATAAACTTTGAAATCATAAGGGTTCTCAAGATATAGAATGGACACGGTCTTCACCAAAGGACACAGGGTTGTCAACTGAAACTAAAGTTTTTGACCTTGACCTTTGACCTAGGAAGTTGTACATACATCATGACACACCCTCTGGTGTTGGTTAAAATGGATGTCAAGTATAAACTTTGAAATCATAAGGGTTCTCAAGATATAGAGCGGACACGGTCTTCACCAAAGGACACAGGGTTGTCAACTGAAACTAAAGTTTTTGACCTTGACCTTTGACCTAGGAAGTTGTACATACATCATGACACACCCTCTGGTGTTGGTTAAAATGGATGTCAAGTATAAACTTTGAAATCATAACGGTTCTCAAGATATAGAGCGGACACGGTCTTCACCAAAGGACACAGGGTTGTCAACTGAAACTAAAGTTTTTGACCTTGACCTTTGACCTAGGAAGTTGTACATACATCATGACACACCCTCTGGTGTTGGTTAAAATGGATGTCAAGTATAAACTTTGAAATCATAACGGTTCTCAAGATATAGAGCGGACACGGTCTTCACCAAAGGACACAGGGTTGTCAACTGAAACTAAAGTTTTTGACCTTGACCTTTGACCTAGGAAGTTGTACATACATCATGACACACCCTCTGGTGTTGGTTAAAATGGATGTCAAGTATAAACTTTGAAATCATAACGGTTCTCAAGATATAGAGCGGACACGGTCTTCACCAAAGGACACAGGGTTGTCAACTGAAACTAAAGTTTTTGACCTTGACCTTTGACCTAGGAAGTTGTACATACATCATGACACACCCTCTGGTGTTGGTTAAAATGGATGTCAAGTATAAACTTTGAAATCATAATGGTTCTCAAGATATAGAGCGGACACTAAAGTGTTACGGACGGACGGACGGACAGACGGACGGACAGACTGATCACTATAAGGCGACCTGTCTTAGGCGGGGCCCTAATAAAAATTTTGAACCAACTGTTTTGTCAGAAAAATTACACTGGTTATATAGCAATTTGACAAACACCAATTTTGATCATTGAGAAGCTTAATATTCCTTTTACAACACAATGTAATCAAAACCTTTAAATGACTTTACAGAGTTATCTCCCTGTAGTGTTAGGTACCACCTTAATATAAGCATTTTGTAACATTGGATAAATACTGGAAAATGCAGGAATGCAAATGACTTCTATTAAACTAGTTATATATGCTATTGTTTCAGAAAAGGGAGAATATTTGGTACCATTGAAACGTTTAATCCCGCTACAAATGTTTGAACCTGTCCTAAGTCAGGAATCTGATGTACAGTAGTTGTTGTTTGTTTTATGTAGTTCATACGTGTTTCTGGTTTTTATACAGATAAGACTGTTGGTTTCCATTTTAATGGTTTCACATTACTAATTTTTTGGGCCCTTCGTAACTTGCTGTTCGGTGTAAGCCAAGGCTCCACTTTGAATACCATACCTATAATGGTTTACTTTTATAAATTGTTATTTGGATGGAGAGTTGTCTTATTGACACTCATACCACATCTTCCTATATCTATATGAATATTCAGTTATCTCCTGTTTTGTCAGTTAAATTACAGAAAACAAAGGTTTACAGACAACAGTAAAAGAATGAGAAAAAAACTGACCTTTTTATTAGATTTACACTGTGCAGCGATGTATGCCATCTTGTCGTGTATTGTGCTAAAGATGAACATCTGATAAGACCGTTGTATACCAGCATTGCAGGGAAACTTGTCATTAGGATTATAGAACTCTTCTATCTCAACAACAATTAGGGATTCTACAAAAAATTTAAATTATTTAGTGAAGATGTGCAGATGTTCACTAAATAGTCTTGTACATATAGAATAATAGGCAGGGGTGTGGAAATGGTATGCCCGACTCGCCCGACTCTTACATTTGAACAACTGGACAAGTAATTATTTTTGTCTTGGTTGCCCGTGGACAAGTAAAAAAATATACAAGACAAAGTTCAAATCCAACAAAAACATAAAAAATATATTCAAAACGTATAAAGATGTTTAATTTTAATAATAATGTAAAAGAAACCAATGTTCAGCAAGTAAAAACATAATGTACATGACAATAAATATTACGGAACCAAATATTACATGATACCGGAAATAGATCGATTCCCATAAATAAAAATAAGTATGTGAACCAGAGTCGCGTAACATTGCATTTGCTTTGTCCATTGACCTGGGATCGGGGATTAGGTTTTATCCATCATTTACCGGAAGTGTCATTCCTTAAATTTTGTATCAAGATTCAGATTGATAAATACTTAATAAAAAGCTGGGCAGGCAAGACAAAAAAGGGTCATGAGTAGAGTAGAAAACCTTAAATGCAAATGGAGGACACAGAGTATTTAAAAAAAAAAACGCAAGCGAGAATTTCAGACATCGTTGATATCAAATTGCCCCTGTCTACCTATGGAAATTCGTAAAATAAAATAAGTTTTTGTCTTATCTATAGATGAAAGGTCAACATTATTTGTTGTCAAAGTCGTAAATAGAAGGGACGCTTTAATTGCCCATCAAGACAATAATAAATAATCAAGAGCAAAACAAGGTGTGTCAGTTGAGAGAAACACCACAAAATCAATAGTTTATCTCTTATTTAGTTTACATTTCTTCAATCACTGTCCTTAAATTTAGTATATGTACCCATTTCCTAATTTTTTACACATAAAAACAAATGCATTTCATCTGTTTGTGATGCACAACAGTGCTAAGTAAGAATCATATATTAGGCTAGCTAACAAGAAATACTTTAATATTTATTGGCAGGGGTTAAAAAATTTTGTTACAGCTAACTAGCCCAGGACTTATTGGCAGCAGGATTTTACTAGCCCTGTTGGAAGAACTGCTAGTCCATCAAAACTGACCTGCTAGCCCTAGTATGCCTTAAAAATCAAAGAGTTTGCAGCATAATACAAAGTGGGTGTCCTTTGTTTTGATGGAGACATTATACACTGTATTTAATCATTTTTGTTGATCTGTTATTTATTCTTTTGGTGCTGAACCTAACTTAGTTGTTCCCACATTCAAAGCAGACTTTTTATTTACGTGCTTGGGGCAACTAACGGCAATATTCACAGAGCATTGTCTGTCTTTTTCATCAGCAACAGCCAACCTTGCCAGGGGAATCATTGTGTCCCAGTTCTGCCAACTTTTCAGGAAGTGAATGTGTGATTTTTTGGCCAAATTGTAAAGATCAAAGAGAAAAAACAATAGATCAAACGAAAATGCCGCCAAATAAGCATGAACATATGTGAGTCTCGCGCTAAAGACTTGGCCTGGACACTATTAATTTTTTCCGCGGCTTTTCCCTGTCGTATTTAGCATTTTTGGGGGATGAATTTTCAGCCTCGGTACTCCTTTCATCTACCGTTTTTCGTTTTGAAACTGATGAAGTTCCTGGGGTTCCCGTACTAAAATATTAAAAAATATTTTGTTGCATGGTTTCGTGCTCAAGAGCTGTGCAACAAGACAGGTCAATACCAATCAATATACCCCCAAATACCGTTAATTGAAAATCTCTGCACGATAAGCAATGTACAATACCCCAAGCCATGGTATGAGAAATCGATTTTTAAAGTACAAGAATTACAATCAACACATGATACCAGGCCAACAGACATGCCAAAGTTATTTGTTCTATTTTTAAAATATGTACAACAGGACCTGTACAAACCAGTTCAAATTCTTGGAATCCCAGATGATTCAATTGAATCGAATTGGCTAACATAGAATAGTGATGAAGGGATTTTTCACTTTCTATTTTGGAAACGTCAAGAATTTGTTGTTACTAGTCCATCGGGCATATCCGATTACACATTTTAATTGCCCGAGGCGTAAATGATCTAGTCCCGGGCGTCGGGCTAGTGGATTTTTTAACCCCTGATTGGGCAAGTAAATTATTTTCCAGACAAGTAAAATTTTAGGTTTCACTTGCCCGGGGACAAATGCTCACAACAATTATTTCCACACCCCTGATAGGTAGTTTCATTTTTTATACTGACTATATCATGTGGAATATCTAGACAAGCCCGTTAAGATATTCAACATGATATAGTCAGTATGAAACTACCTATTATTCTGTATATCGGTAATTATGAAGTCACGCAATGTTTTGACGTCACGCAATGTATTGCCTAATTTTTTCAGTGATACAGCCAGTATGTTGATACTTGAAAATATTAGGCAGTAAGATCAAAGGGAAAATATACGAATTACCGATAAAATGTATTAAGTTTTCTTTTCACTGTAAATTCAGAAATTAATCAAATAAAGATATTTATTAAAATATTGCTATTCACACATAAAAAAAAAAAAAAATTGGAGATTAAATATAATGTTTTCAAAAAAAGCTGTATACCAGTAGAAAATTACAACATGTATGGGCTTTGCTCATTGTTAAAGGCCAT
>JAHUZM010000334.1:0-46713 GCA_019925275.1 Mytilus edulis | reverse complement strand
TTCTTTTATCATTTACGCCGCGTAACTCTTTCAATGATAACTGCCGGGAGGACCTAGCGGATTTTGCTTATACAAACCCATCGCATCTATATGTGCCTGTCCCCAGTCAGGAGCCTGCAATTCAATGGTTGTTGTTCGTTGCTGTACATCGCATTTAGTTTTCGTTTATTTTGTTGTGCATAAATCAGGCCGTTAGTCTTCTCTCTAGTTTGAATTGTTAAACATTTGTGATTTCGGGGCCTTTCCATGCTTATTGTGTGATATGTGTTTTGCTCATTGTCACGTGAGGGCCTTATTGTGACCTATTGTTGTTAACTTCTATATATATGTGATTTGGTCTCTGATGGAGAAATGTCATATTGGCAGTCATACCTCATCCTCATTTTTTGAAAATTTATATCTCATCAACAGAAAAAGAAACACAATGATAATCTTGTCTTTTTTGTAATATTTATTTTGATGAAGAAATGAGTGATTTTTCCCTTGAAATCAATGCATTTGTGTAGATGTTTTGAATTAGGGTTGCTTAACTCATTCATTTCTTATGGGTTATATTTCAAAAGATTGCAAATTATGTAATGAACATTTAATTGCACATGGAAAGGTTTCACCGAAGTGTTAAGCAGGGAGTGTATTCGACTGTGGAGTCATCGATTGGTCGTTTTATGCCTTGTCTTACTATTTGGTAACATCGACATAAAACAATGATTACAATTACATGTATTATATTTATATCGTAGTTTTAAAAAAGACATTCTACTTCTTAAACAAGCATATGCAATTTCAAGGCTACAATATCGCACATTTTAATCTTATATATACATTACAATCTGAAATTTTTACATGTTCAAATACTTGATATCACCTACGAAGCTTGATACCGAACAAGGCGAGGCCAGCATTTCGTGACCTAACAGATGAATTATTTGTTCTACCGACTATTATACTACACTAAAAACTGACATAATATTTTTTTTCATCAAGTTTTGTCATAAAATTATCACTCGGGTATATAGCAAAATACTAGTAATTGCGTCGGAATATTCAGTTATATAAATACAAAATCTGGTAAGTCCCTTGATCGATATTCGAATGTAGCCTGTGACCTGGGAAGATAAAAAAAGTTATGTTAACGATATGCTGTGTTGCATGTTCCTATGCATAGATGTTTATAAATAGGCCCCGAAACTACAAATCACGCATATATGTCCTATGTGCATATGATATCGAAGTGCATGTACATAATATTGAAGGCCAGAAGATATATAAACTTTTGAACAATTAAACGGGTCAATGACCGATTAAGCGTTTGATTAATTTTCACAGTTGAAGTTATTTCAGTTTCAAGACAGAATTTTAATTATACGCAAACTGAACCTCACTTATACTCAAAGTAACAGATATTGGCCATGTTCTTCATTTATTTTTTTATTTTTATTTTTTTTGGGGGGGGGGGGGGGGGGGGAGGGTATGTTTAACTTTCTCAGTAAGAAACCAAAATACACATGAAATCATGAATATAAACGGTACAAATTTCACTGCACCAAATGTGTATTTCGACAATTATGTCTCTTCAGTGGTGCTCGAGGCCAAACCATTTGAAAATCCAGAACCTACTTTGAAGAGATAATCAGCCAAAAGGACCTAAAGTGTAGACAAAACAGGACATGTGAGAACCAGGTGCTCCGCAGGGCGCAGCTTTATACGACCGCTGAGGTCGAACCCTGAACAGTTGGGGCAAGTATGGACAAAACATTCTAGCGTGATACAGCTCTGAATTTGGATTGTGATCAAATTTTTGACATTACATGGTTTTTTTTTACACAAAACAAATGTCAAGATTTTACAAATTTTACAATTAAAGATTTCTTCTTCAAACTTTTTAAATCTAAAATTAAATAGTTGACACAGCATAGGTTTCTGACACAGAATGAATGTGGTCTAATGAACTTAAAAGTTTGTTTTTGCCTTTTAGCAATTCACTATGCTGTTGAATATTAATCCTCTCAAAAAAATGTTTGAAGAAATTTTCTTTTTATTTATGAAATCTGAAATGAGAAAAATTTAACCCCCCCCCTTTTTTCACATCCCCGTTTCCCTTTTTCCAAAACTGATATCAATTCAAATTTCTAATGGAGTTTGCAACAATAACTACTCTTTTAAATACATCATAAAATATTAAAATGTAAAATAAAGTGCTTGTTATCACTGAATGGTAAAGATTGGTTGGTAGTAAAAGTGAATATACATTGTTTATTGTATAAAACAATAAAAAAAACTTCATCAGCAACATTTTATATTGGCAAATTTCCAATGAAGTTATTTACATAAAGTTATTGGCAAATAAAAATAGAAAATGACATCATAGTCATGTCTGGCAAATGTCCAACATACATTATCTAAAAACATTTTAGATAAGATAAGGAAATAAGATGTAAAAAAACTGCTTGTTATCACTGAATGGTAAAGATTATTTTAATTTATCAGTTGGTAGTAAAAAGTGAATATACATTGTATATTGTATATAACAAAGATTTAAGTTGATTCTGGACAAAGAAAGATAACTCCAATTAAAAAAAAATCTTGCTATTGCACAATATTTTGCAATTAGATATTTCTTGCTTACTATTCTGGACAAAGAAAGATAACTCTAATTAAAAAAAAAATTGCTATTTCACAATATTGTGCAATTAGATATTTCTTGCCATTGCGCAATACTGTGCAATTGAAAAGACTTGCTATTGCACAATACTTAATATAATAATTTTAGATCCTGATTTGGACCAACTTGAAAACTGGGCCCATAATAAAAAATCTAAGTACATTTTTGGATTAGCATATCAAAGAACCCCAAGATTTCAATTTTTGTTAAAATCAGACTAAGTTTAATTTTGGACCCTTTGGACTTTAGTGTAGACCAATTTGAAAACAGGACCAAAAATGAAGAATCTTCATACACAGTTAGATTTGGTATATCAAAGAACCCCATTTATTCAATTTTTGATGAAACCAAACAAAGTTTAATTTTGGACACCGATTTGGACCAACTTGAAAACTGGGCCAATAATCAAGAATCTAAGTACATTTTTAGATTCAGCATATCAAAGAACCTAACTGATTCATTTTTTGTCAAAATCAAACTAAGTTTAATTTTGGACCCTTTGGACCTTAATGTAGACCAATTTGAAAACGGGACCAAAAGTTAAGAATCTACATACACAGTCATGACAGTTAGATTCGACATATCAAAGAACCCCAATTATTCAATTTTGATGAAATCAAACAAAGTTTAATTTTGGACCCTTTGGGCCCCTTATTCTGTTGGGACCAAAACTCCCAAAATCAATACCAACCTTCCTTTTATGGTCATAAACCTTGTGTTTAAATTTCATAGATTTCTATTTACTTATACTAACGTTATGGTGCGAAAACCAAGAAAAATGCTTATTTGGGTCCCTTTTTGGCCCCTAATTCCTAAACTGTTGGGACCTAAACTCCCAAAATCAATACCAACCTTTCTTTTGTAGTCATTAACATTGTGTTTAAATTTCATTGATTTCTATTTACTTAAACTAAAGTTATTGTGCGAAAACCAAGAATAATGCTTATTTGGGCCCTTTTTTGGCCCCTAATTCCTAAACTGTTGAAACCAAACTCCCAAAATCAATCGCAACCGTTCTTTTGTGGTCATAAACCTTGTGTCAAAATTTCATAGATTTCTATTAACTTAAACTAAAGTTATAGTGCGAAAACCAAGAAAATGCTTATTTGGGCCCTTTTTGGCCCCTAATTCCTAAAATGTTGGGACCAAAACTCCCAAAATCAATACCAACCTTCCTTTTGTGGTCATAAACCTTGTGTTAAAATTTCATAGTGTTCTGGAACTTATTCATCATTTATTCTTCATTTGATCATCATTTTATATTGTTAACGTTTCATTGCGTACATCGCTTTATGTGCGCCAGTTTTAGGAGTTTTATACAGGACAGTGTAGGAATCCGCGTTACTTTCCCCTCTCTTCTAATGACGTAAACTGCTCAGCGAGTCGTGTGCACAACTGCAAAGAACATTCAGCGGACACGTTGTCCAAAAGAACAATTCGTGGCTAACCACAGCGTGAGTTACCTTTTAAACATTACAAATTATGTCTTTACATTAGCGATGAACTGTTTTAATATATTTCCCTATGTTATAAAGAAACTATGAACATTTTACCGTTCAACTGTTCGTATCTGCGATTACACGATTTAATTCAAGACAGAACCCGATGTGTGCAAGAATATTCATCTATTCATAATTATAAAGAACTTTAACAGCTTATATATCTACGAACTGTTTATCCGTATTTTTAATGGACTTTAATTATCATTGAACACATTGTAAAATTGTATTTATATTTGTATTTTCAGTTTTTCACCATTTGGATTGGTAGTGAAATAAAAGTCAGCTCCTGATTGTTTTATCTTTACTTAAACCCAGTCGTCTTGGTTACACTCACTGGTCAGGCCAGTACAGTGAAAAAGCTACAACTTGCCTGTTGTTTTTCTTGGATAACGTACGCCACTCCACGACAGTCAACAGACCAACAACGTAGTTTCAACGACAACGTAGCAACGTACATACGTACATACCTTTACACTGACAGTGGACTACATATCTTGTGTGTACTCGGCAGCAAACCAACAACGTTGAACAAACATTGCCAACTTACATCATGGATCCCAGTCACGCGGAACAGCAAGAAGAGGTTCAGCCCCCAGAGGGAAATGTCCCAGATCTAGAATTATTACAAAATCCGTCTAAAACAACAAATGTAGATGAAAATGCCGAGACTAGGCGAGTGCGTGAACTTACCGAAAAGGGACAGGGAGCCTTTATAGAAAAACGTGACAAGTTCTATCACGACTTAGAGGCCCTTTGGTCAAACCTAGACTCTCAGTTATTAGAAACGACCAAGCCTCCCAACGACCTCCAGCAATTGTTAACAGCACAAGATAAAATTGTACAAGCCTGTACTAAGTATCGCAGGCTCACAGACGAGTACTTGACATTTCTGAAAAATACAAAAACATTAGACAGCCTTCAAGACATTGATACGTGCAAATTCTCAACGGATATCCGATTGTCTAAAGTCGAACTGGCAATTGAGACTTTACACGAGCATCGCCTCGCCCTAACACAGGCTAAATCCACTAGAACAAAGACCTCAAAGGGTAAGAAAAGCTCGCACAGCGGTAGCTCTAACGTGTCAGACATGTCAAGCCTGGCACGGAGAAAGCGAGCCAAGGCAGAGGCTGCAAAGTCTAAGATAGCATTTGTCGAAAAACATGCCCTTATCCTACAACAGGAAGCAATGTTAGAAGAACAAGCCCTGTTCAGACAAAATGAAATGGAACAGGAAGCCAGTCGTAAACAGGCAGAAATGGAGCAAGAAGTCGCTCAACGTAAACAGGAGGCTGCTCACAGAAAAGCGCAATTAGAACAAGAGGCTATGCGCAGAAAGGCTCAAATGCAACAAGAAGTTGCACGAGTAAACCGGGGAAAAGCCGAGCTGAAAGCCAAATTTAACCTTCTTGAAGCACAGAGAGAAGCTGCAGCCGCTGAAGCCGAGGCTCGTATCCTGGAATACGATGACAGCCAAGCGGTTAGCGATCTCCCTGCCGAAAAGGAAGACCCGCTCCAGCGTGTGCAAGATTTCGTCAATAAACTTCCTGTATCAACTGTTGTAAAGGAAGTAACAGGACCTCAAAAGAAAGAACAAATTCCTGTTAAAATTGAGCTGAGACATGAAGCACCAGCGTTCGTGCCATCTGTGGCACTGAACTTGCCACCACAAACACCTGAGGTCTTGCCTACACGTGCTAAGTCACCAGATGTTAATGTATTCCCAGGTCTGGGAAAAGTAACTGGAATAGGAAAACAGGGCGTTTCAGCAAAGATCCCTGTCTCACAGCAAAATCAAGGCATTATAGAAGAGATCCCTGTCTCACACCTAAGACAAGGAGTTATAATAGAAGAGACCCCTTCTGCACACCTGCAGCAAAACAATCCTACGTTAGAGATAACCAGATTTCTCCTTCGCAAGGACTTGCTGTTCTCCCGGCTAACAAGCTTTAACGACGAGGCAGAATCATTTCATACATGGAAAGCCAGCTTTAAAAATGTCATATACGAACTACAAGTTTCAGACTCAGAACAGATAGACCTACTTATTAAATGGCTTGGACCAGAGTCAGGTAAACATGCCATGAGTATAAGGGCATCAAATGCCAACAACCCAACAAGAGGCCTACACAGATTATGGGAAAGACTGGACGATCGATATGGTGCTCCAATAATGTTGCAGACGTCTCTCGTCAACAAACTTGACAACTTTCCAACACTGACAAATAAAGACAACTCACTCCTTTACGATTTGTCAGACATTATCTCAGAAATAGAGTATCACAAAGAAAATCCCAAGCTGGGATGTTTGCTAGCTTACTTCGACTCGTCAAAGGGGGTAAATCCTATTGTGGAAAAACTACCATACGGACTCCAAGAAAAGTGGATAACAAGGGCTTCAAGATACAAGTCTAAATATGAAGTTGCCTTTCCACCTTTTACAGAATTCTCTGCCTTCATCAGGGAAATGAGCAAAATTAAGAACGATCCTGGGTTCATCTTTGGTTCAAAGGTAACTCCAAATACAAAAGACGCTACGCCAAGGTTCACACCTCAGACGTACTCTAAAGTCAACGTCCATAAGACGGCTGTTGAACAGCAAACTGAAGACAGCAGTCAACAACAAGGTGTGTGTATCCTACACAATACAAAGCATTCCTTGAATGAATGCCGAGCATTCCGAGCCAAAACTATAGAGGAACGCAAGGAACTGTTGAGGCAAAACAATCTTTGCTACAAATGCTGTAATTCGACTATGCACAGAAGTCGTGATTGCAACGCGAGTATCAGTTGCAATGAATGCGGAAGTAAACAACACACCACCGCATTACACACTAATCGAGTGTACCAAACCAAAGGTGCACCGCCTTCACCGCCTAGATCAGTCGACGGCGGGGAGCAACTTGAGTTAGCTGAAACCAAGCTAACCTCTGTTAGTTCAACTTGCACAGATATCTCCAAAGACGGCAACATCAGTAAATCTTGTGCCAAGATACTTCCTGTGAATGTCTTTCACAAAGATAATCAGGACAAAGTAATTCGCATGTATGCAATTATTGACGACCAAAGCAACCGGTCTCTCGTGGCTCCTGAATTCTTCAGCCTATTCAACGTACAGGCAGAAACAAAAGATTATTTGTTATCCACATGCTCCGGCAGCAAGGTTACTTCCGGTAAACGAGGAAACGGCTTTGTCGTGAAGTCTGTACAAGACAATACTAGATTCAATCTGCCTGAACTGATTGAATGCGATAACATTCCCAATAATCGGAACGAAATTGCTACACCTGAGGATATATTGCAATATCAACACTTGCAAGAACTACAAAAACATATTCTTCCGATTGATGAAAAATGCAAAATCCTATTGCTCATTGGAAGAGACCTTATAGAGGCACATCATGTCCTTGATCAACGTCTAGGACCACAAAAGGCTCCATTTGCGCAAAAGTTAAACCTGGGTTGGATTATCGTTGGAGAAATACGCTCCGATAAGCAACATGTTCACCTTGAACTCACTACAAAGGAAACAAATCCAACTTGCAGTGTTGTGAAACCACAGACAAAGAAATTACCTGAGTGTAATAAAACCAACACCCAGTCAAATGAAATTCAAACTGATTCGTCTAAACTTTATCCCCGTTTACATGGGCAACCGAAAACGAAATCAGCGACTTCTATCGTCAGATTTGCAGAAGCCGAAAAGTTCACTTCGGAAACAACGCCACCAAAAGTGAATGCCGACAAAGAAAAGTACATCCGAAAACATTCAATTCCCGTAGAAAGCTTCAATTCGCCTTTGGATACGCAAGGACAAGAGGAAAGCAGAATAACCAATTCCAACTTAAGTCACAGAGAAAAGGAACATGGTACCGGATGGTCTACTGTACGCCTTAAACGTCAAGGAAAGCATCCGTCTCGCAAGACGTCCTCGTTAGATCGCATATCCGTGTCGAAATTCTTCCATCAGAACTACAGCCATGGAGTTGGATCCTAGATCGCCGCGATCTCGTCGGAAACACCGCCATATCTATGATAGAAGCTGTGAAATACCCAGCCTCCCGTTGGACTACTTCTAAGTGAATATTTGTACTGTTGTTATATATTTAACATTTTATTTGTTTTCGATAATGGAATAGTGATGTCAGATAGACCTCAGACGGGGAGTGTTCTGGAACTTATTCATCATTTATTCTTCATTTGATCATCATTTTATATTGTTAACGTTTCATTGCGTACATCGCTTTATGTGCGCCAGTTTTAGGAGTTTTATACAGGACAGTGTAGGAATCCGCGTTACTTTCCCCTCTCTTCTAATGACGTAAACTGCTCAGCGAGTCGTGTGCACAACTGCAAAGAACATTCAGCGGACACGTTGTCCAAAAGAACAATTCGTGGCTAACCACAGCGTGAGTTACCTTTTAAACATTACAAATTATGTCTTTACATTAGCGATGAACTGTTTTAATATATTTCCCTATGTTATAAAGAAACTATGAACATTTTACCGTTCAACTGTTCGTATCTGCGATTACACGATTTAATTCAAGACAGAACCCGATGTGTGCAAGAATATTCATCTATTCATAATTATAAAGAACTTTAACAGCTTATATATCTACGAACTGTTTATCCGTATTTTTAATGGACTTTAATTATCATTGAACACATTGTAAAATTGTATTTATATTTGTATTTTCAGTTTTTCACCATTTGGATTGGTAGTGAAATAAAAGTCAGCTCCTGATTGTTTTATCTTTACTTAAACCCAGTCGTCTTGGTTACACTCACTGGTCAGGCCAGTACACATAGATTTCCATTCACTTTTACTAAAGTTAGAGTGCGAAAACTAAAAGTATTCGGACGACGACGACGACGACGACGACGACGCCAACGTGATAGCAATATACGACGAAAATTTTTTCAAATTTTGCGGTCGTATAAAAATTGGTTAATCAAGGTGCTACGAGATCATGTATCTGATTCATGCCATAAGAAGCTGGTCTTCAAGTTATTAATCTTCAAAACAAAGTTTCTTCTTCATCTTTCTCCACATATGTTGTCTGACGCAATTCTAAGAAACCGCAATTTCAAACGTATAAGCTGAGACTACTATAACATATAGTGTTATAGTAGTCTCAGGTATAAGATAAGATTTTTTTAAAGAATATAAGATAAGAATTGTATCAATCTAATCAAAAACCCATAAAGGGCATCAATTTACAACATACAATATTATGCACAATATGATTGTAATATGTAAGTGAGTTTACACCTTTCAATAGGGGTGCAAAAATCGATCGGACAATAGCTCAGCATACGTCGGGCCGGTTGGGTCTAGGGAAACGAATGCTATTTAGTGTTCAATGGCATTGGATTTAACTGCGTTTTGGGTTTAAAATGTTTAACTGGGGGTTTCGCTCAAACATGGAAGACTTATATGTTATCATTAATGGTTATAATTGTAAATCGACCTTGATATTTTTATTATGTCAACGAAGTCCGTATGCACCCTGTCCCAGTACAATTATCTTTATATTACTGTTCACTCTCTCCTACAATGTTCTTTCTCAATTTGGTCTTTCCCTCGATGTTAACAAAGGTTTCCAGAATAAAAATTATTTAATGCTAAGACATTAATATGTGTTGTTATATTGATTAAAAAGAACCAAACGAGACACACACATTTGAAACAAAATACATATAAAGGTCGGGGTGTATAGGACACAAAAATTCTCTGAAAATACCGAAAATACGATGTCTTTATTGTAAATGACTTTAGGGAGCTACCATTTGATTTTTATGGGGGGGCTAGGATGAAATTTGAAAAAAATAGGCAGGACAGGAGTTTTGAGTAAAAAAAAAAGGCAGGATGAGACACTTGCAAAAAAAAAAAGTCAGGATGACAATTTATGTAAAAAAAGTCAGGATAAACTAAAAAAAAAAAAGCAGGACCAAATAGAGTGAAAAATAAAAAGGCAGGACAGAGATTACAACTAAAAAAAATGCAGGACAAAATTTTTCATCCTAGCCCCCCCATAAAAATCAAATGGTAGCTCCTTATGTTGACACATGTGTTTGATTAATCCTCAAATAATAGCCCTTCGCTTCGCTCTCACCCCATATGGAATTTACTGACCCCATATATATACCGTATTAGGTCACTAGCACTATATGTAAATAATAATATCCTGCAGTGCATGCCAATGCTGTCTTTTATTTTTCGGGGGTAACTTGTTATGTCTTTATTTATAACCAATCCACATGGTATTGAAGGGTCGTATATAACTTAAGTATGCAGGGACACTATTTGTATTAAAAACAGGAATCCTTCAAAACTGATGCTTTTCCCCTACACTGAATTATAACATTCATGAATGTTCCCATAAATCACAGATTGTAATTCATTTCCCAACCTAATACAGATATAAGAAGACTGTATGAGTGCCAATGAAACAACTCTCCAGCCAAGTCACAATTTGTAAAAGAAAACCATTATATGTCAAAAGTACAGTCTTAAACACGTAGACTTGGGTCACTCCAAACAGCAAGCTATAAAGGGCACCAAAAAGGACTATAGTGTAAAACCATTCAAATATTTGAATGGTTTTACATGTATATATAAGTGATCTTTTGCTTATAGTTTCTAAGAAACAGGTTTAACCAAGAAAACTAAATATTGACCAATGAACCATGAAAATGAGGTCAAGGTCAGATGAACCATGCCAGGCAGACATGAACAGGTTAACCATTACAATCCTTCCATACAATAAATATATTTGACCTATTGCTTAGTTTAAGAAAAAAAGACCAAAACAAAAAAACTCAACACAGAGCAATGAACCTTGAAAATGGGGTCAAGGTCAAATAAAAAACCTGCAAGACTGACATGTACATCATAAAATATTTCCATACACCAATTATAGTTGACACATTGTGTATAGTATTATAAAAACAGACCAAAACTCAAAAACTTAACTTTGACCACTGAACCATGACAATAAGGTCTAGGTCAGATGACAGTTGGCAGTTGGACATGTACACTTTACAATCCTTCCATACACCAAATATACTAGACCTATTGCTTATAGTATGAGATATGGGCTAGACCACCAAAACTTTACCTTGTTTACTGATCCAGGAAATGAGGTTGAGATCAAGTGATTACTGTCTGACAGGCATGAGGACCTTGCAAGGTACGCACATACCAAATATAGTTACAAAAATGTATTATATTACTCATAATAAGAGTGATAATTACCTTTTTTTTAAGAAGTCACTAAACCATGAAAATGAGGTCAAGGACAATGGACATGTGACTGACAGAAACTGTGTAACAGAAAGCAGCTATATACCAAGTATGAAGCATCCAGGGCTTCCACCTTTTAAAATATAAAGCGTTTCAGAAGTTAGCTAACGCTGCCGCCACCACCACCGCCGGATCACTATCCCTATATTGAGCTTTCTGCAAGCTCGACAAAAAATAGAATACAGTAATAATTTTGAATAATATAAAACAACAATCACTTAACATTAGGTTCCTGACCTAGATCAGATGCAAACAAATGAAGCTGGTTTAACAGTTTTAATAGGTACCAACCTTCACCACTACCTGAAACAATAGAGTAACATCACAACATAGAAAGACACACTATAAAATATAAAAGACAGGTCAACACAACTATACACAAGAACATCAAGAAGATCTGTAAGTAAGGTAGAAATTAGCAATTATTACATACATAGGCAGGTGCAGGGGATGGGCTTGGGGGCCTATCGCCCTATTTTGTGGGGAAAATTTGGTTGATTGTTTAGGGAATTTCTAAAGCATGACAGGACACAAATTAGAAATTTCAATTAAAAAGAATGTGTTCATGTTTGTTTGCCCATTTGTTGAAAACACTTCCTGTTGTTAAGAGTTCTGACTTACTGTTGATATCAAACCACTATAAGGGGAATGAATAAGTGTAATGCTTAATATTTATGTCACTGCCTATTTGTAGTTAAATTTGTAAGGCAGCAACCATTTAATTTTCTGGGGGGGGCTATGGTTTTTTTTGGAAAAAAAAGTTTGTTTCCAGTTTTTGGAGAAAAAAATAATTTGTTTTTGATTCTGAGAAAAAAAAATTGTTTGTTTCACCCTCAGCTGCCACTATATGTAATGCTAAAATTGAAAGAAAAAAATTGTTTTCGACTTGTCGCGAAAAAAATAGATTGTTTTTCGCCGCAGGCGAAAAAAAAAAGTTTGTACAGAAAAAAAAACCATAGCCCCCCCCAGAAAATCAAATGGTTGCTGCCTAATTTAAAGAATATATGGCAGTTAGCGAGGGGGTTGCACACTTTTTGCATGTCCAAAATATGGGGGTTAAAAGTGGAGGTTTGTGATCTGGGAAAAAGAAATAATTATAAAGCAGGATTTGGGTAATGAGAACCTCTTGTGTCAACCCCTCTAGACTATACGGGACATTTGACTATTGTTGATTATTCTGTCTTATTGGATTTTATTCAGCTTCTACTGTAATTCAAATGCATATCATTTCAACTTAAAAGCAAGAAAGGGGTTGGGGAAAACTTAACATGATATTTGTTATACGTCAATTCTTTAATCATAATGAATTATGTATTGCATAAATATATTTACAGCTAACAATTTGTATTGCACAAACATATTTACAGCTGACAATCCTAATATCATTTGTTATCATTGAGAACAGTGAACTTGAAAACAACAGCTCATCATTATTAATATAATACAAGATATGATATCTTGACAGGATAACCGCTATCTACATATTTCATTAATCTTTCATAATCTGCTTTTAACAAACTTACATAACCTATAAAAAGGTCCTCTTTTGAACCCTTGTTTATTAAAACCAACATTATCCTTTACTGTTTGTCTGGAATTGAGATTTTTTACCTAGTTACTAAGTACTTGGAAAGTTTTCATAATTTGCATATCTGACCCATATATGGGATCATTAGATAACTTCAATCATCATTTATTCAAACATTACATAATGAAGGATCATTTTAGCAGTGTAATTTTATTTTTTCAGGAGCTTTAAAGAATCTTTATTAGAGGGATCTCTCCCCACTCCCTCATTTTAATGTGTGTGTTTTTAGTAATGACATCGTCAGTGGTTGTCTTTACTCATATCTTAGTGTTTTATACGGTTAACTTAATGCATTTTTTTTTACTGAGGGTGGAACTTGTATCAACAATTCAGGACATAATGTTGTTGATGTGTTAAGCTGTTTTCTTGAGGTCTTTTCTGATTTTATTGTGTTTTTTTGTTGTTGTATGAACACCCATACATTTGCAAATAAAAGGATTTTTTTTTTTTAGAATTGAGTATCTGATGATCGTGCATATCTATCAAAACTGTATTAAACTTTAGATATTTTCTTGTACAGTGATTAATATGGTTCTTGGAAGACAAACATGGGTATGCTGTAAAGAAGATCATATAAAAACCGTAATGCTTTCAAACTTTAAAATGTTTTTTTTTGTTGTTTTTTTTTCTATAATAAAATATCACAAAAAAATTAGAAAAAATCATCTTATGATAGATAAAATTTCCAAGCAATCAAAGTATGTATTAATGACCTTAGCTCAAAAATAAGTATCCCTCATATCTGAACAAAGGTATGCATCTCAAAGATCTCTAGTGGGAGGAATGTCCAAAATGACCAATATTCTAAGGTATAGTTTTGGATCCTCAATGCTCTTCAACTTCTTTATACTTGTTTGGCTTTATTAATATTTTGATTTGAGCGTCACTGTTGAGTCTTATGTAGACGAAACGCGCGTCTGGCGTACTAAATTATAATCCTAGTACCTTTGATAACTATTGCCATGGTGTAACTGACAATCTATGTGAGCAATATAGATGCCAAATCATCAACAAAGTCCCCAGCCCAAAAAAAATAAAATAAAAGAAATAAAAATTCAAAATCAAGATTACCGGAAATCACTACTAAACAAGGATGATAATTATTGGCCTGAAAAAATAAAGTACTTCCATGATTCCATTTGCTTCTTCATAGCTTATTCACTCCTGAACCATTTATGGCATTTATTCAAGATTTTTCTTTAAATAAAAATAACCCTTTTCAAGATTTACCTTTATCAGTTATTCTCATAGTTTCTAAATCTATCAAATGAGTATTAAGAAAAGTTAGTTATAATTTATGTCAGTACCATAGAACTGACTAATAAGCTGATGATATCCCAGAGGACTATCAGTCCACCAGAAGCAGTTTAGACCAGTTTTTATATAGGAAAATAACACTTTAAGATTACAAATGTATGTTGCACCCAAAGCACTTTCTGGATAAACTTTCATCAGGAATGCTCTTACCAAAAAAACTTAAAGCCAAGGATGTACTAGTATTGTTATACTTTAGGAGCTGAATGACCTAAAAGGGACCTTAAAAGCTCAGTCAATTTCATCAAAAGACTAGGTAAACTTTTCTGATGGAGTTAAGCTTTACCTGCAGCAATAAATGTGTTTATATAAAGTGTTTCATCTTATCATGTACTCATAAATTCAAGTAAATTTCTGAAGATTTCAGGGTTCACATTTGACTCCTGAAATAAAGACACAGACATGACAGACATTTTGACTTTAAGGAGGTGTGGTTTGATTGCCAATGAAACAATTAACATAAAAACAATAGACACAACACATCAAAAATAAGAGAACAGGTAGTTACTGAAAGCTAGTTTGAAACCAACTACAAATAATCTCCCACACTGAAACCAACTACAAATAATCTCCCACACATAAGAAAAAATCAAGGACTAACTCTTGAATGTTAAAACCGGTACCAAAATGACTGAAAAACAAATGACTGTTTATCAAAGAAAACAAAGTGATGGCAACAGGCTATTTAGCTAAAATAGACAGTATAGGAGACAGACTATGTCTGAAAAGAATAATTAAATCTCTATTAAGCATAGGTTTTTTATTATAATTTGGTTGTAATTCATTTTTGGTTATCACAGCAGGTCATGAATTTCTTTAAAACACCATGGATCTTTATGTCATCTTATGCCTTTGGCTACCTTCAAAAATAAAGCAAGTAGTTAAGTTTTAGTGAAGTAATTGTAATGCTCCATAACAAAAATAATAAAATTTGTATCTTTTCACTTAACCAGATGCTCGGCAGGGCCCAGCTTTATACGACTGCAGAGGGTGAACCCTGAACAGTTTGGGCAAGTATGGACACTACATTTAAGCTTGATAGAGCTATGAATTTGGATTGTGATTAAATAGTTGACACAGCATAGGTTTCTGACACAGAATGAATGTGGTCTAATAAATTCTAAAAATAAATTTATAGCTAATGATCTCAAGACAATAATAATTTCTTAATTATCATATGTATTTAAATCACAGTATTTGATGTTTCTAGAAACAGTTTAAAAAATTTCATACTAGAACTATCAAACAAATAGCAGAGTACCAACATAACGAAACAAAGCTAAAGTAATTGTCCATTAACCAAGAAACTCTTGTTTCCCCCCCCCTTTTTTTTGCCCCTAATTTGTAAACAGATTTAGTCATAACTCCACGACTCCAATCCCAACCATCCTTTTGTGGTGTGGAAACTTGTGATACAATTTCAGGCAATTCTATACACTGTTCCATGAATCATTGTCTGGACACTAGAAAAATGCTTATTTGGGTCCCTTTTGTACCCTTATTAAACCAAAGGGACCATAACCCCTAAAATCAATCCAAACCTTTCTTTTTGTGGTTTCAAACTTTATGTTTAAATTTCCAATTATGCTAAAATTATTGTTAAAGGAGTAAGTTCAGTAAGACCTCTTTTTGGCCCCAAAATATAGCAGTTTTAAAAATTGTGAAAATGTTATCTTTTAACTATTTATTGGAAAGTAGAATGCTTTTGCTACATAAATGTGGGCTGTTTTTGACAATACAATGCATGGATATAGGGTACTAGCATCATTAAGTCATGCTAAATCACTGAAATCTTCACAATTTTAGCATTTTAGTTAAATTTTAGATGGTTTTCGTCTTAAATTAAAGGGGCCGCAGTCGTGTTCATTCATAAAATTTAAATGTAAGTTGTATTTGATGATAAAACATAACATAGATAAAGGTTGAAGATGAACATGGATGCGGCCAATTTCATTTTTGACAAAAACTATCTGAAAAGTGACGTTTTTTGGCATATTTGATAGATTTTTAATATTTAAGCTTGAATCTGGGCATTTTTAATGTCTAAATCAGTTAAAGTCTTTCACATACACTAATCGAATCAATTGAAATAGATACTTAAGTGTTTAAAAAGTGTTCAAAATCCTTCGTTAGATGAACCTGAAATTGGAGGCCAAAATCGGCCTACTCCTTTCCAATTAAACTTAAGTTATTGGCAATTTTCCAATGGAGTTTATTATACTGAAGTCATTGGCAAATTTCCAATGAAGTTTATTAATACTGAAGTTTTATATATTGGCAAATTTCAAATACACAAAGTGTGAAGTAGTTCAAACATTACTTTTGGATTACCTCCCTTACACTGCTTTCAAATTGTCTTAACTGTCTTAACTTTTTTGCCCCTAATTCATAAATGGTTTAAGCTATAACCCCCTTAAGTCAATCCTAAACATCACTTAGTAGTATGGAATCTTGTGGTATAATTTCAGAAAGATTCATACACTTTTACACAAGTTATTGTCTTGAAACTACAAAAATGCTTGTTTTTGGCCCCTTTTTGGCCCTTTATTCCTAGACTGTTTACCCCATAACCCCTAAAATAAATCCCATCCTTCTACTTATGGTATTTAACATTGTGGTACAATTTCAGAGCAATTGAAATACTTATATACAACTTATTGTCCTGAAACTAGATAAATGTTTGTTTTGGGGCCCTTTTGGCCCCTTATTCATAAACCTTAGGGACCATAACCCCCAAAATCAATCCCAAGCTTCCTTTGTGGTTATAAACATTGTATTAAAATTTTATTCATTTCTATTTACTAATACTAAAGCTATTATTCGTAAACCATCGGTCTTCGGACGACAATGACTACTGTAAAAGCACAAATTTTCGTGGGGGATTTAATTTCGTTTATTTCGTGGATAAGAATTATCCACGAAATTAAAACCCCAACGAAAATTTAACTGTAGATTTACATTATTTTATGATCTGACTAAATCTTATTGACATTATATAATTGATGAACATAAATGCAGACAATGAAATTAATAGGTTAATTGATTAGACATCGATATTCAAAGGTTTTCTTTAAGTCAGATGATAATCCTAATCCTTTGTTTGTACAGTAATTAATAATCACCAAGAACTGTCAATCAATGTCATTTAACAGTCTAATGCATCTGTAATGCCCTCAAGTTGTAATACATTTATTACACAATCATTGTCCTTGGATAAAACATCAAAGGTGTGTAACAGCCAATTAGCGTGTGCAGGTTTCAACACTTGATTAGTGCTCACTGTTACTATGAAATGCAAATATTGATTTTTCCCAACGGCAAAAGTTCACATCAGTTTTATTGAGTATTGTCAATTATAAAGTGACATTTGTATAATTTTTTTCTAAACTTAAAAACCACGAAAATTAATCCCCACGAACTTACTTTTGTATACAAAACCACGAAATTTTAACCCCACGAAAATTAATGTTTATACAGTATGTGATACCAATATACGACTGACTGCAAAAATGTTTGTGGTCGTATAAAAACTTATGCTAAGATATTTATTACCTTATGTCAGATTTAAGAAATAATGTGCATAGCTTTAAGTTTGAATTATCTAAGATTGTATACCACTTTAAAATATTAACACTATGTTTTTTTTTTCTTTTCCAGTTGGTTGTTAATAGGCGAGCGCCGATTTGAGAAAAAGCCTCTCGTTAAGGTTTTTAATGCACCTATCTAACACACAGCTAATTTTGGTATCAATTGAAAGAAAAACTTCTAGAGCATACGATTTGGGTGGTCGTCAAAGTTCCCTATGGTCACGTTTCTTGCAAATCTCACGAGAACACAGACATGTCGAAACACTTTGGATTATACGGTGACATTTAACATTGATTATATCGGCATTGTTGTAAATATATTATTCATTTCTATCTAAGATAGCTTTGACTACATTCTAAAAAGACATCGAATCCCAAAAAAATAGAAGATTTTATGAAAAATTAGTTAATTCAGAGGCATCTGTCAAACCAATCCTAAAATTTAAAAAAAATACCATAATTTTTTAGATTGTCAGTGTCAATGACTTATTAAAACTCTCATATGTTTTGTTTTTAGAAATTCCATATACCTTGAAAAGATTGCGACAAACATCGAAGCTCAATGATGGATAATAAATATTTGACGACTTCTCTAAAATCTGCATTATTAAACGGTATTCCGGATCTGTATCGTGTTTATCCCAGACGCTCAAAATTTATATAAATTGAGTATCTAATATGCACAGGTAACATTTGAGTTGCCAAAATACAAGTCGTGTTTTAACATATTACTAAATAAATATTCGTATATGTGTTACCGAAAGACAATTAATTTTAAGCATTACTAACGATATTAGCATGTGATATGTAAGCAGCAGACTTCATTTTGTAGAATGGTTTATTCTTAAATATTATCATAATTACTCATCATTGATGAGTGTCAAAGTCCTGTGAAATGTGCGCCACCTCCAATGAAGCGCGGTCGCATGCCCATAAATTGGCAACGCTGTATAATATGTCAAAATATTACACAAGAGACTCTCAGTATGACAACCGATAGAGGTGTTACAACCTTAATGAATGCTGTAAGGCAAAGACAAGATGATGTGTTTAGGTTGTTTTTGAGTGAGGTTGATACATTATAGATGCATTTTTGGTTTAACAAGGAAGAAGGCTTCATTGATAAGATGGAATCTTACAAGGCATGTGCTTAGTCAGATAACATCGGCAATGAGAGCACGTGCGTGTCTTGTTCAGGTTGATGACCAATGTCACGAAGAAGCAAAACCAGCTGCAATGAAAAGGGATGAAAAACATGTACAAGATCTAATTGTTTATATAACAGAAAATATGACAAATCCATTTGACGTTGATAATCACCTCCGTCAGCTTATTAACATTTCAACTGGTCTCCATGCAAGTCACGATATTAAAGATTCACTGTTAAAATCAGTTGAAACTGGAAGAACTAAAATGAAGATATGTGTTGAGTCATCTCTATCAACAGACAAGGCAGGTAGCTTTTAACATCCCATCCAAAGATCAGGACTGAAGACCTTTGAAGATATGAACCCCAAAGTACAACTAAAATACAAATCTGGGCAAGTTGTAAAAGGTCATTTAAATCCCGAGCTTGTGTTAAGACGTGCACTATCTATTACTGAATGTAAAGATGACGTATCTGTGGAAACTGTTTTTTCCTATCCAATTTGTCCCATTCCCACTGCATTATTTCATGACGATGGAACTATGAGGAAAACAAATAAGTCTGATCTTGCCCATGAATTGGAAATTTTAGTAGGATCAGTCCTTAACATTCCTCCATTCGACCACAGTGCTACCGTACTAATAAGAGATGACATGAGCTTAGTTTGATGTTAAAAGGATGTCCACATTTGGAGACTTGGCCAAATCTTACATTATGCAGGTACAATCATGCTTCCGATTCACAGACAAGGTTGTTGATGTCTTCGATCGATATGACACTGAACATTCCATAAAATAAGCAGAGCGACATAGACGATCGGCAACAACAACTACGCAAAAAGTTTATCATATCGCTGAAGGCCGAACTGTTCCAGACTGGACAAAATTTCTATCAAGCAACAAAAACAATCAAGCTCTGATTACTTTCCTTGGTGATTATCTGAGCAGCAATTTGTCTGATATGTTCCAGGAGGAAAATAATTGTTAAGTTCTTACCGGTGCATTTTCCAATCCAGAAATAGATCGATTACATGCTCGTTAGACAACTCTCTAACGAGCATGTAATCGATCTCCCAGACCTTTTCTGTTCGCACGAAGAAGCAGACACAAGAATCTTGCTTCATGTTATACACTCTGATAAAATCTTTCAGCAGTTGAGTATAAGGGGACGAATCATAGTCAAGTGTTCCGATACATATGTGCTTGTGCTCTGTGTTCATTATTTCAAGGTTCTTGTGTCGACTGAACAAATGTGTTTTTTTACGGGGTCAACTAATTCTCTTAGGGACTGTAGAAGGTACATACCAATCCATGAGTTAAGTAAATCTACTAGCTAACATTCTCCCTGCAGTTCATGCTTTAACTGGTTGTGATACCACTTCCGCTATATTTGGTTTCGGCAAAAAGACTGTATTCAAGTTGATAAGAAAATTTCCGAGTAAGTTTACAAATCTCCAAAACTTTGACACGATTGATTTTTCCACATCATTGTCAGCATCCAGAGAGCTTATTTCAAGCTTGTATGACCCAAAGCCAAATTTGCTTCATCACATGTTGACTTAAACAAGTTACGTGTTAAACTTGCAACATGCAAAGACACAAGTTTGTTGCGATTGCCACCAAGCGAACCTGCATTCAAAGAACATGTTTTGCGGTCATGTCTATAAACGAAAATTTGGATGTCCTCACATCTCGATCACCCAAATCCTTTGTCTCCTTATGAATATGAGTTCACATGGCCCGGATCCAGTCTACTTTTTAGACATGATGACGTCCGATTTCCTGCAAGATTTAATATGTTTTTGCAAGGGTAAATATATATATAGCAAGTCATGTATTTGCCAAGGGCAGCAGATGTCTTGCACTGAGCTTTGTCCATGTCAGGGTAGTGATACCTGCCAAAATATATATTGTAAAGAGGACATCGACCTCGAAGATCAAATGAATGACGCTGATGAAGATGAAAACGATGCCATTGACTAACAGCGAAAGAGCATTTGAGCAAAGGGGCAACATAAAATTTAATTTGCCTCACTGTTATTCAATGTAAATATGTATATTATTATTAATTTTATGTTTTTGTAATAACTCTACCAGGTGAAATAAATGGTTGTGTACTTAAATTCCGTATGCGATGATAGTGGTAGTTTAAAAAAAAAAAAAAAAGAAAAAAAAAAAAAAAAAAAAAACCTTGCTAGTGATCTTCGACCTTGGCGTGGTTGGCAAGCTTAAGACAATTAAATCATAATGTATTTATAACTGTCGAACTAACAGGAGACCAAAATAACATAGATTTTTAACTGTGCTGTAAACATGGTAAATATGCGCTTTAAAGCAGTTTTACGATATGTTTTAATATAGTTTTATCAATATTTGATCGGTATAAAAAACATGCTAGGCGAGACATAAGAACTTAAAAAACTAGTTATATATGTTATTAATATAAAACCAATACAATTTCTGGGTTTTCGATGCAAAATTAAATATTACCGAGCGTTTTGCGTCAATACCTGTAAAAATTATGATTTTCACAAAAATACGAGATTTTTTTCGTTTTAAACACTTTTTTTAATTTTTTTATTTCAGAAACAAAAATTAGATAGACTATAGTTTATTAAATGATATATTTCATCTTATATTGCAGATGAATTTGTTTTTAAACTGCATTTTTCGAACAATATCGTCAAATTATGACTTATATTTTTTCCCCTTTTTTTGCCGTTTTTAGAAAAATGTGACCATTTCCCAATTTGACGACCAGGCAATTCTGAATGTACGATAAAATACCTTTTAAATGATATATCATATAGCCGTGTGTTAGGTAGGTGCATTAAAAACCTCCGAATCCTTGGTTTGGCGCTCGCCTATAAGCTTATATGTGAATTCTGGAATTTCCCTTAGATGCATTTATTTTTTGAGGATCAATGAGTACAAATTAAGTCAATCAATTAGTATTAGAAGATGTGATTTTTGTGGTTTGTTCCAGCAAAACTTTCAATTATTGTCAAGATGAGTAGGTTTATCTTTTGAATGTTGTCACATACATATCCACTCTGTATCCCCTTTTTCTCAACCAATTAAAACTTTGATGACACAGTAAAAACTAACATATCAGGTCAAAACCCACTGCTGTGAAAATAAGAACAAGTTATGTATGCACTTACTTGTGTTTCTTCCTCACAAATATTACCATTAGGAACTGTTTGTTTACGTTGGTAGGTTCTCCTATGTTTACTGTCTATTTCTGTCAGGTACCAGGTACCAGGGAACAAATGGTCTGTAGACTGAACTGGTGTGTAGGGAGCTGCAAGCAATATATCACTACATTATTAAAATTACAAGAGTGCACACGCTGAAATGTCTCACCTTCTTTACTAATTATTGATATTATGTTGAAAGTCCTCAATAGAAAGCTTTATTACAACTGCGACATTTACCAAGAAAACTAAACATTGACCAATGAACCATGAAAATTAGGTCAAGGTCAGATGAACCATACCAGGCAGACATGTACAGCTAACAATTCTTCCATACAACAAATATAGTTGACCTATTGCTTACAGTTTAAGAAAAACAGACCAAAACACTAAAACTTAACACTGAGCAATGAACAGTGAAAAGTAGGTCAAGGTCAAATAAAACCGGTGCAACTGACATATAGATAAATATTTGTATACACCAAATATAGTTGACCTATTGCATATAGTATTAGAAAAAAAGACCAAAACTCAAACACTTGACTGACAACCACTGAAACATGAAAATGTGGTCAAGGTCAGATGACACGTGCCAGCTAGACATGTACAACTTACAATCATTATATACACCAAATATAGACCTAAAGCAAACAGTATAAGAAAAACAGACCAAAACACCAAAATTTAACTATAACCACTGAAGCATGAAAATGAGGTCAAGGTCAGATGACACCTGCCAGTTGGACATGTACACCTTACAGTCATTCTATACACAGAATATACTAGACCTATTGCTTAAAGTATCTGAGATATGGACTTGACAACCAAAACTTAACCTTGTTCACTGATCCATGAAATGAGGTCGAGGTCAAGTGAAAACTGTCTGATGGGCATGAGGACCTTGCAAGGTACACACATACTAAATATAGTTATCATATATTACTTATAATAAGAGAGAATTTAACATAACAAAAAATCATTACTTTTTTTTCAAGGAGTCACTCAACCATGAAAATAAGGTCAAGGACATTGGACATGTGACTGACGGAAACTTCAAAACATGAGGCATCCATATACAAAGTATGAAGCATCCAGGTTATCCACCTTCTTAAATATAAAGCTTTTAAGAAGTTAGCTAACACTGCTGCCGTATCACTATCCCTATGTCGAGCTTTCTGCGACAAAAGTCGCAGGCTCAATAAAAATCATTAACAAAAGCTCTTGCTAGAAACTTTTTCAGGAATCATGAATTTTTATTACTTAGAAATTTGCAGCAGATTATTTCCCTTGTTTTTCAGTAGAACTGCTTCACTGCAATAAAAAGTTGCAACAGAATTCCATCCAATATATCATTACACTATTTTTCTCATTACTGGTAATATTGCGAATGACTGCAGATAAAATTTTAACAAGGGGATAATGTTCATTTAGTGGCATAATATCTTAACCATTGAACAATATTCTAATCTTTTTAGAGAAGCTGGAAATGAGCATTGAAGTATAGAAATAAACCCAGGGGAAGGAATATTACTACAGGCAATGGGTCCTATCATATTTGTGTGAATTCCTAAAATCCAGTGTAAAAAAAGATACATTGGTTTTTTTTGGTTTCTTAATGAGTTGTTAGTTTAAATATGGTTTGGAATCTAATGCCTCTCTTGTTAACAATGAATTTGACCAAAATGTTGGTCTTTATCATACAAATGAAAGGACTGCCTCCATGACTTTAAGTGTTTGTGGTTCATTTTTCTAGATTGCTTAAGAGTGTTATAGTACATCTAATTCAAAGAAAAAAAAGAGCAGTAAAAATTTAGTTAAAATTACAGAAAACTGAAGGACGTTGTTCTGATGTAACATTTGTCTACTTGTTTAAGAAAGCTTTTTATTTTTACCTGCTGTCATAAGAATCTGAAAACAACTGTGCTAATGTGTGTGCATATGATTTTCAAGATGTGTTACTAATAAATAACATACATTGGGGGGGGGGGGGGGGGGGGTAGGAGGGGGCCCCAATCCCGAAATCCCGGACTTAAAAACATGAAATCCTGAGGTCCTGAATTTAAAAACATGAAATCACGAGGTTCTGAATCTAAAACCATTAAATCCCACCATCCTGACATTCGAAAAAAAGAATTCCTGAAATCCCGAGCTTAAAAACACCCGATCCTGAAGTCCTGATAAAGGTCCTTCCCCCCTCATACATTTATTTAATGAAAAGGTCATCATTTGGTCAACTCTCCAAAAATAATTTCAGTGACACTATCTGTTGATATGCTCAACGTATTATATTAATTAATAGTACATGTAAATAAAACAACTTTTTGGGAACTGTTTACTTTCTGAAACATTTTGATATGATTGGCAGCTGGGAAAAACCATCTTTTGTTTATCTACTGATAACTAGATAGGTCAATTATAGGTGTGTATATCCACCTTCATAAAAGGTTACAAGCTAGGCTGTAACTATATTTTGCTGAAGGCTTTAGGAAAAATTAAATATGATAAAAGTCGATGACTAATATGTAAAATAAATCTATTTAAATGTTTACTTCAAAAGTGTACATATGTGAGAAGTGTTTTTAAGCACTTGACTCTAGTATTCTTTCAAATGTAAGTGGATCATCTCCAAGAACATTGTATGCCAAAAAAAGAAACTTTATGGATTTTTCTTGACTTTATTTAAAGGATAAAAACAAAAAGATGAATTCAGGAAAATATGATGTTAATTTTCACAGTTTATCTCGCCATGTCTTAAATAGCCTTTTTGTGCTGATGCAGCATAAAGCAATCACCAATCAATCACAGTTTATCTTAAACAAAGATTATGTTAAGGGTTCTAAGAACTATGTCTTGTTTGAGTTTTTGTGTTTTTAGTATATAAGTGTAAATGTTGATATTTTAATTTCATATATTTTTATTATTCAAATAAAAGTTTTAACAAGGGTTTAACAGACCTTAAGTTTTCATTTGGTACCAAAATTACTAAAATATTTTACTTATTGCCAAAGTAACATACAGTTATTTTTATTCTATCATTTTAAACTATTTAGTTTAGACAAAGTTATTGATGTCTTAATATTTAGCTTAATACAAACTAATTATTCACTGGCAAAAAAACTAATTTAATATATATGAAATACTGAAAAATGAAAAAAGATATTTATAAAATTGTGCTCTGGATAAATATAGATTATCGTTGATCATCTCAAGATTGATTTTCTCACATGAGTTGGTACGATGAAAGTGAATTAAGCAATGGAGTTGAGGTGACCAAAGATAATCTGTTTATCGCTACTGTGAAAGTACTTTTATTCGTGGGGTACCAATTTTCGTGGTTTTCGTGGATGACTTATCCACGAATTTAAGTGTCCAACGAAATAAAACAACCATTGTCCAAATCAAGACATGGAAAGATCCCAATCGGTAGGTTTGACTACTGATATGATCTAAGAGAATATATTGAATAACGCCAAATCTGAGAATACTTTAATAACAGTCACACAAATACCACCGCATGCAGAATTATACCCATTTAAACTTGAATAACCTAAACTGAAAAACTTTTGATCTTTTAATTTTCATAAAAAATATTTTTGATCAATGAAAGTCAGATTTCCGGTATTGATATGCTAGTTTGATAAAGTGTTCATTTTATATCCTCATAGTTCTCGTATATATGGAAAATAATATTTCTATGCTGGGCTTGATTTTGATAAGAATTATTTGACAATTCAAGATACGTTTAAAGCATTTGTTTATGTTACTATTTTGTTTAGGTGACATGTTTATAGCCTAATTAACACTTTGATGGTCTTTAAAAAATTGAAAACAACACGTTTAATAATTTCTTCAAACGAAGCACTTTTAAACTGTTGATCACTTTAATATCATGGGTTAATGAGTGTTATCACTACATTTTACAAGGGTCAATGTTTACTTTGCAATTTCCTTCAATCCAGACTATTTGTAACCTTTGTTTCTAAAGGCTTTAATTTTTCAATTATTTATTAGAAAACTAAAATCCACGAATTTAAATACCCACGAACATGTAAATATTGCTGAGACCATGAAAATTGGTACCCACAAATTAATGTACTTTCACAGTATTTAACTTATGAAGACGGTGTTAATTTCATTAGTTTCTAGCAATAATTTTTCATATCACTCTACTGTTCTGAGAAAGGAAATTATCAGACAGAATTTTCAAAGGAAAATTTAATAAAATTACAATATTGTCATAATAAAGATTCGCTCCCAGTGTAATAAAAATTATGTGAATTAAAATTGAGAATGGAAATGGGGAATATCTCAAAGAGACAACAACCTGACCAAAGAGTAAATAAAATTCCATGGAGGTTTGACAAATTTATTGATTGTCTTAAAAAACTTTAACTACAGACTAAACCTAAACAATGATGGTGGTAACTGAATTTTGGATCCCTATGTCTCACTTTCAAGACAACATGCTTGACAGATAGGTACACAGTATAAATGATGATAATTTATAACAAAGATTTTATTGCTTAAATACCTGAATTATGAGTTTCTTCTCGCAATTTCATCATCTGTGAAAAGGTTTCTGGTGAACAGTTTGTTCTTTTTTCCAGATAGGATTTTACATGAGAAACATTGTCTTTTAATTGTTGTAAAGCAGATATCATTTTGTCCTCCTTTGTAAAATGAAGAGAAAACATGGCTGATGCAAGACCTGATCCATATGAAAATAAAACAATCTTCTTTCCTTGTAATTCTTCTGTTGTATGACTGCAAAAAAAGGAATATATGAGACAATAATCAATTCAAGTTGTTTATCTTGTGAAGTACAAAAGGAAAACAAGAATGTGCCCTAAGTACACGGATGCCCAACTCGCACTATCCATTTCCATGTCCAATGGACCGTGAAATTGGATAAAAAATCTAAATTGACATTACATTTAGAAAGATCATACCATATGGAACATGTGTACTAAGTTTCAAGTTGTTTGGTCTTCAACTTCATCAAAAACTACCTTGACCAAAAACTTTAACCCGAAACTCTCACTTTCATTTTCTATGTTCAGTAGACCATGAAATTGGGGTCAAAAGTCTAATTTGGCTTTAAAATTAGAAAGATCATATTATAAGCAACAAGTGTACTAAGTTTCAAGTTGATTGGACTTCAGCTTCATCAAAAACTACCTTGACCAAAAACTTTAACCTGAAACTCGCACTTTTATTTCTATGTTCAGTGGACCGTGAAATTGGAGTCAAAAGTCTAATTTGGCTTAAAATTAGAAAGAACATATCATAAGCAACAAGTGTACTAAGTTTCAAGTTGATTGGACTTCAGCTTCATCAAAAACTACCTTGACCAAAAAACTTTAACCTGAAACTCGCACTTTCATTTCTATGTTCAGTGGACCGTGAAATTGGGGTAAAAAGTCTAATTTGGCTTTAAAATTAGAAAGATCATATCAAAAGCAACCAGTGTACTAAGTTTCAAGTTGATTGGACTTCAGCTTCATCAAAAACTACCTTGACCAAAAACTTTAACCTAAAACTCGCACTTTTATTTCTATGTTCAGTGGACCGTGAAATTGGGGTCAAAAGTCTAATTTGGCTTAAAATTAGAAAGAACATATCATAAGCAACAAGTGTACTAAGTTTCAAGTTGATTGGACTTCAGCTTCATCCAAAACTACCTTGACCAAAAACTTTAACCTGAAACTCGCACTTTCATTTCTATGTTCAGTGGACGGTGAAATTGGGATCAAAAGTCTAATTTGGCTTTAAAATTAGAAAGATCATATCAAAAGCAACCAGTGTACTAAGTTTCAAGTTGATTGGACTTCAGCTTCATCAAAAACTACCTTGACCAAAAACTTTAACCTGAAGAGGGACGAACGAACAAACGAACAAACGGAGGCACAGACCAGAAAACATAATGCCCCTCTTCTATCGTAGGTGGGGCATAATAACTCTAAAAACTATCAGAAAACAAGAATGCGTCCATAGTATACAGATGCTCCTCTCTCTTTATCATTTTCTATGTTTAAGTGGACCGTGAAATTTGGGTAAAAACTCTAATTTGGAATTTAGATTAGAAAGATCATATCATAGGGTACATGTATACGAAGTTTCAAGTGGATTGGACTTCAACTTCATCAAAAACTATCTTGACCAAAAACTTTAACCTGAAACTTGCACTATCTTTTTCTATGTTCAATGGACCGGAGAATTGGGGTAAAAACTCTAATTTGGCATTAAAATTAGAAAGACCATATCATAGGGAACATGTGTACTAAGTTTCAAGTTGATTGGACTTCAACTACATCAAAAGCTACCTTGACCAAAAACTTTTACCTGAAGCAGGACAGACGTATGAACAGACGAACAGATGAACAGACGCACAGACCAGAAAACATAATGCCCCTCTTCTATCGTAGGTTGGGCATAAAAAAAACCAACTACATGTTATGATTGATTATGAAGTTATTCTATCACATTTATTTCATTTCCATGTAGACTGGTATCAAACTGTAGCTTTCTATGTTTTGTTCTGTTTTCTGTTGTTTGTCTGTCGTTTTTTTTTTTTAGCCTTGGCATTGTCACTTTATTTTCAACTTAGAGTTTGAATGTCTCTTTTTTACTTCTCTTTTAAAATAACATAAGAGATTATTTTCTGTATATCTACACCAAAATTCTGAATTTTCTAAAGTTTATTTTACCAAGGCATAATGTGAATGAATCAATTTTTAAAGAAAAAGATTTGTTGGTTTAAAGGAATACTAGAACACACTAGAAATCGCAGGCATTCAGAGCTTGGTTGATAGTATGTAAAGTGTTGTAGGAAGAATTTTGTAAAAGATTTAATGACTGGAGAATTTCAAGTCATAGGTACTGGGGACAGGAAATGTTGGGTTTTTTTTTATCCCTCCTCCTTTATTTCCAAGGAGCCTATAATTCAGTGGTTGTCGTTTGTTTATGTGTTACATATTTGTTTTTCGTTAATTTTTTTGTACATAAATAAGGCCACTATTTTTCTCGTTTGAATTGTTTTACATTGTCATTTCGCGATCTTTTTTAGCTGACTATGCAGTATGGGCTTTGCTCGTTGTTGAAGGCTGTACAGTGACCTATAGTTGTTAATTCCTGTATCAATTTGGTCTATTGTGGAAAAATGTCTCAATGGCAATCATACCACATCTTCTTTTTTGTAATCAATGAATTTTTGTAAAAGATTTAATGACTTGAGAGTTTCAGAAAACGTATCAAAAGTCATAGGTACTTTGGGACAGGACAATTGTTTTTCTAGCCCGGCTCCTCCTTTTTTTTCTCCAAAATTCACATTTTTTTCTATTAATTCTGATTACACATGAATAATTTTAGCACTTATTTGTATATTATGAACATTCATTACTATAAATAAAGTGTATTTACTTCTTACTTTCAATTATTAGTTTACTAATCGATCCACGGCAGTCATTGATATATTATACAGTCCCTCTCTATTTAATAAACATACCCTGTTCTAGACACGCTCAGAAAATGTATACCATGTTCTAGACCGTATAAAATAGATGCTGTTCTAGACCCGTGGTTCTAGACTTTATCTTAACAGTTAAATAAGTGATCCTGTTCTAGACATATACCTTGTTTAAAAAAAAACTTTTATAACCAGCAGGGCATGAAAAAGCGACCCTGTTCAAACCAGCAGACATGAATTCGCCTTTAAAAGGAATGTACTAATACTTGTATATAAATACATAGAAAAACTCAATACCTTAAAATATAGGACACCAGTCCTCCATACACTGAGGGTGTGTACATGTTTCCTACTTGGTTTGCCAGCAATAAGGATGGTTTTGTTTTCTTATCAAACAAGTCTTTGCTAGATGACATAAAATCTTTCTCCAAGTCTTTATTAAATATAGAGTTTTCTGGGGTAACATCTCTGTGAAAAGAAATAATAATTTTCATGATTTATGTATCTACTGATTTTATCCTTCACTCTTATATACACATGACTTTTGTATTGTGTCTTTTTTCATGAGAAGAATAATTCACTCTCAATAATACATATTAATGATTCCATCAATTGCATGTCAAAATGAATGGTCATTCAAGTTTGCAGCAGCTGAATGAACGAATATAAATATAATATTTCCCATTTTTACAGTACTAACAATGTGATCATTTTTGCATTTTATAAAAATAAACACTCCATCTATTTAATAAATAAGCAGGGACAAGTCATGCAATGAGGATTATCCATCTGTGTTAATACATATTTCATTATGAATATAACCTTTAGCAGGATTTTTTTTTTTAACACTTTTCCTTCATATAAAACACTTTGTGAAGCTTCTACCATACCAACACAAATTTATATTTCCTGATATCTAAGAGGAAATAACACATTGCAATGTGCACCCCATAGACATAAATTTATGCCTAAACTGTTATCAATAGCATTACAAATGCTGACAAAGGTAAAACATACCAGACACCTGCAAAAAGCTGTACAAGCATTTCAAATTAATAAAGAGGTGTTACCTCATACTCACAATAGATAAATCCTTACCCTAAAACAGATCTAATTGTACAGTTTGATTTAAATTATAATTCTTTAAGTCATAATTGCATATACCAGGACTTATCAATGGAATTATGTTGTATTACAGTTAGAACCTCATTTTTTTTTCTTTTTCATACAAAAAATAGTGTATCAAATACCCCAAATCATAATTAATAGTGGGTCTAAGTGTGACATGGGATTGTCGATTTTTTGTTAGCCTGACACGTGAAAAATCAAATTATTGTGCCGTGAAAATGGGAAATGATGTCTAGCAAGACACAGGAAATTATAAAAAAAATGAGAATTGGTTAGGTACATAGTGTAAGCAGGATACGGGAATCTGACAAAACAGTAAGCGGGATCTGGGATTAGAAACCCCCTATGAGACCCCCTTAATATGTCTTATCGCAATGCGTGTAAATTATTGCGTTGTGATTGGTTTAAATCAGTAGGGGGTCAGTAGCGAAGCATATAACATGTAATATCTGGTTGCTAACGAAAAATAATATTCCTTTGAATTTGACAATTGTAGGAAAATTAATCCTACATTTCATAGCAGTAAAAAAATTCTGAGTTGTCAACATATATATCTTGGGTGTTTCAAATCACCTTTTTTTTTTTAATTTGGGGGGGGGGGGGGGGGGGGGGGGGGGGGTTCTATAGAATATTAGAATATTATGGAAACTTGAGGTTACATGGTTACTGAAGCTTGCAAGCAGAAAAAAAGGGGTAAAAATGTGTTGGTTAACTTCCATTGATGGTTATTTTTCTTATATGCAATGAAATGATATATGAAATTTTGTCTATAGTACTGGACAGGATAAAACTTTACTCATGTCAAATTTTCCAGTACTTCTTTTATTTGAAACAACATTAGTTCTGTACAATATTTTCAAAAGTGCAAATTTGACAAAGACTAATAGGGGAATATCAATGGTGGTATTACACATAGACAGAAACAAATATTACAGTCATTCTTTAACCAGATGCTCCGCAGGGCGCAGCTTTATACGAACGCAGAACAGTTGGGGCACGTATGGACACAACATTTAAGCTTGATTCAGCTCTGAATATGGACTGTGATTAAATAGTTGACACAACATAGGTTTCTGACACAGAATGAATGTAGTCTAAGAACTTTAAATTAAAAACTTAAAAATTTTAAATTGGACATTTACCTATTATGGTCCAATATCCAAAATCTAAATACATGGTTAGATTCAGCATGTCATAGAACCCCTAGAATTCAATTTTTGATGAAATCAAATAATGTTCAATTTTAGACCCTTTAGACCTCAATGTGGACCAATTTGATAACCAGGCCCAAATATTAAAAATCTAAATACATAGTTAGTTTCAGCATATTGAAGAACCCCACATATTCAATTTTTGTTGAAATCAAACAAAGTTTAATTTTTGACCCTTTGGACCTTAATGTAGACCAATTTGAAAACGGGACAATACTGTGCAATTGAATATTTCTTGCTATTGTGAAAACTGTGCAATTGAAAATTTCTTGCTATTTCGCAATATTGTGCAATTAGATATTTCTTGCTATTGCGCAATACTGTGCAATTAAAGATTTCTTGCTATTGCACAATACCGGCAATTGAAGATTTCTTGCTATTGCACAATACTGTGCAATTGAAAACTTCTTGCTATTGCACAATTCTGTGAAATTGAAGATTTCTTGCTATTGCACAATACTGTGCAATTGAAAATTTCTTGCTATTGCACAATATTTAATATAATAATTTTGGACTCCGATTAGGACCAACTTGAAAACTGGGCCCATAATCAACCAGATGCTCCGCAGGGCGTAGCTTTATACGACCGCAGAGGTTGAACCCTGAACGGTTGGGGCAAGTATGGACACAACATTCAAGCTGGATTCAGCTCTAAATTTGGATTGTGATTAAATAGTTGACACAGCATAGGTTTCTGACACAGAATGAATGTGTTCTAATGAACTTAAAATTTTTGTTTTCTCTTAGAGCAATTCACTATGCTGTTGAATATTAATCCTCTCAAAAAAATGTTTGAAGAAATTTTCTTTTTTATTTATGAAATTTCAAATGAGAAAAATTGAACCCAATTTTTTTAATCACATCCCCCTTTCCCTTATTCCAAAACTAATCTCAATTAAAATTTCTAATGGAGTTTGCAACAATAACTACTCATTTAAATACATCATAAAATATTAAGATGTAAAAAAACTGCTTGTTATCACTGAATGGTAAAGATTATTTTAATTTATCAGTTGGTAGTAAAAAGTGAATATACATTGTATATTGTATACATGTATAACAAAGATTTAAGTTGATTCTGGACAAAGAAAGATAACTCCAATTAAAAAAAATCTTGCTATTGCACAATATTTTGCAATTAGATATTTCTTGCTTACTATTCTGGACAAAGAAAGATAACTCTAATTAAAAAAAGATTTGCTATTTCACAATATTGTGCAATTAGATATTTCTTGCCATTGCGCAATACTGTGCAATTGAAAAGACTTGCTATTGCACAATACTTAATATAATAATTTTAGATCCTGATTTGGACCAACTTGAAAACTGGGCCCATAATAAAAAATCTAAGTACATTTTTGGATTCAGCATATCAAAGAACCCCAAGATTTCAATTTTTGTTAAAATCAGACTGTTTAATTTTGGACCCTTTGGACTTTAGTGTAGACCAATTTGAAAACAGGACCAAAAACGAAGAATCTACATACACAGTTAGATTTGTTATATCAAAGAACCCCATTTATTCAATTTTTGATGAAATCAAACAAAGTTTTAATTTTGGACCCCGATTTGGACCAACTTGAAAACTGGGCCAATAATCAAGAATCTAAGTACATTTTTAGATTCAGCATATCAAAGAACCTAACTGATTCGTTTTTTGTCAAAATCAAACTAAGTTTAATTTTAGACCCTTTGGACCTTAATGTAGACCAATTTGAAAACGGGACCAAAAGTTAAGAATCTACATACACAGTCATGACAGTTAGATTCGGCATATCAAAGAACCCCAATTATTCAATTTTGATGAAATCAAACAAAGTTTAATTTTGGACCCTTTGGGCCCCTTATAATGTTGGGACCAAAACTCCCAAAATCAATACCAACCTTCCTTTTATGGTCATAAACCTTGTGTTTAAATTTCATAGATTTCTATTTACTTATACTAACGTTATGGTGCGAAAACCAAGAAAAATGCTTATTTGGGTCCCTTTTTGGCCCCTAATTCCTAAACTGTTGGGACCTAAACTCCCAAAATCAATACCAACCTTCCTTTTGTAGTCATTAACATTGTCTTTAAATTTCATTGATTTCTATTTACTTAAACTAAAGTTATTGTGCGAAAACCAAGAATAATGCTTATTTGGGCCCTTTTTTGGCCCCTAATTCCTAAACTGTTGAAACCAAAACTCCCAAAATCAATCCCAACCGTTCTTTTCTGGTCATAAACCTTGTGTCAAAATTTCATAGATTTCTATTAACTTAAACTAAAGTTATAGTGCGAAAACCAAGAAAATGCTTATTTGGGCCCTTTTTGGCCCCTAATTCCTAAAATGTTGGGACCAAAACTCCCAAAATCAATACCAACCTTCCTTTTGTGGTCATAAACCTTGTGTTAAAATTTCATAGATTTCCATTCACTTTTACTGAAGTTAGAGTGCGAAAACTAAAAGTATTCGGACGACGACGACGCCAACGTGATAGCAATATACGACGAAAAAATTTTCAAATTTTGCGGTCGTATAAAAATCTAAGTACATTATAGATTCAGCATATCAAAGAACCCCAAGTATTCAATTTTTGTTAAAATCAAGCTTAGTTTAATTTTGGACCCTTTGGACCTTAATGTAGACCAATTTGAAAACAGGACCAAAAATTAAGAATCTGAATACTAAAGTTATTGTGCTAAAACCAAGAAAAATGCTTATTTGGGCCCTTTTTGGCCCCTAATTCCTCAACTGTTGGGACCAAAACACCCCAAATCAATCCCAACCTTCCTTTTATGGTCATAAACCTTGTGTTTAAATTTCATAGATTTCTATAGAGTGCGAAAACCAAATGTCTTCGGACGGCGACACCAACGGGATACCAATATACAACCAAAAAATTTTCAATTTTTGCGGTCGTATAAAAATCAACCATTGACTGTTTCTTATTCCATTAAGTTTCAGAGTTTTGAGCACACTAAGTAAGAAAACAGAAAACAATTCCAAGATGGACTGAAAAAAGTAAAGCTTAATGCCCTCCAAGTCTAGGGACAGGTGCAACAAATTGGAACTGATTAAGAGTCCTTCTGCAGCCTTTTATGATGTTTATAAATAATATATATTTATAGTTTGTTATATCGTTTTATTAGGTAACTAGCAAAACTACAAAAGCTAACTATTATGTTAATTCATAATTACCTATATTTTTCAAGACCACGATATCTGTTTGCAAAATCTGGATCAGGGTCATCCCAAAAGTCATTTAACATCAGTCTAGCAAAGGATTTCTGCACAAGTTTACAGTATGGAGAATGAAATATAAAACTATCAATTGAATCCACTAAACTTTTATTGTCTAAAATAGAAAATACAAAAACTTTTGTTAATATTTCACATTGAGACAAATTATCAGCCATAGACACCCAACAATATGAATCACTAAGACTGTTTAAAGGACACAATATTACATTCAAATAGGAACAATGGCACTGTCACTCTATAAAGTTTTTAATGAAAAATTTCTACACTTTATTATATATATTTTAACAAACAATTACCCTGTATACAAAAATAAGAATATGAAGTATAAGTAGAATGACCAATTGCACTAAGAGGAAACATTTGAATTTTCTTTGAACTTTCTTTGAAAATTGCTTATCTGCATACATATGGGATCATAAAAAGCAAATTGAAGTTCTGTTAGTTTTTAAAATATCCACACAAAAATTTTCTCAACAAAATAAATGTTTTGAGATACCTCTCAAAATCTTCATGCGCGTAGCTACGTTTACGTCAAAACGCCCGGGCGTACACTTGAATTTTGAAAATAAAACAAATAATCGACATAGAATAAGAAAAACTGGTCAAAAGCACATCAGCCTTGTTCTTCTTTTTTCAGTGGATTGTAATTTTAAATAAAGAGGGACTAAATTTACTCAAATAGATCATTTAATATATTTATTCGAATCGTTTGTAAAAGTCTGAATCAACTATGAATTCTACGTACTTTTCTCATATCTAAAGCAATTCACTATCTGCTCAGATTCGATATGCTGTTTGTATTTTTGTCGAACCTGTGATTTATGTCCTAAAAGCGAGACAAATCGGTGTCAATTTTTAGGTTCCGAATGTGGATAAAGTCTTTTGAATGACTCTCCGTGAAATTTTACGAAAGTTGGACAGAAACTGTTTATGATCAAAAGAGTATTCAGAGCAATATAATAATGCAATTATATCTTTAATTTTCCCGCATTTTAAGGACAAAATGTATTTCTTTCTGCAATTAATAAGTGGTCGCAGTTTGGGCTTACATTTTGTTATTTTTCAATTCCATTAAAACTACTTGTCGAACCTTCATCGAATTTTATGAAAATGCCGAAGAAGCTTTTTCTATGACTAATGTCTAAAGCTAAAATTTTAAAAGCATTTGTTTTCTTTCATTTCCTGTTCTTTTCTGATAGACAGATAGCCGGACTCTTCTTTACGTGCTCAATTTATAAAACCTTCATAGATTGTCGTGAAATATTCGAGATCAAGAAAAAAAGATCAAAAGAAATTTTAAATTTTTGTTTAAATCCCTTTAAAAGAATCATAAATTGATTCACTTTTTGTTGGAAGAAATCCTAGGTGTTCCAGAATTTTTTTATATTGCTTCTCTTAGAATTTTTTTCTCGTGTTCATTAAAAGGTGCTTTTGTCGATTGTATGCTCACTCACGGCACCCTTTAAACTTATTCAGAGACATATATACACATATATATATATGTGTATATATGTCTCTGACTTATTTAAAAGTAATATTGGTTTGGACGTTTTCTCTAAAACCAATGACCATTAGGCTAGCTTCCAGTTTAACACGATGAATAAGTTAACATATTACAAAATTTAACCAAAACAAATAAACCATTTAGATTCAAAAGGGTGTTGCTATCAATGATTTTTTACTGACAGGAATCATTATGGTACATTCTCGATAGCTTTCCCTTTCGAACCCACTACCAGCAGGTGCTTTAACATTGAGCGGTTGGAACCCCTCATATCCATCGTCAAGGTTCGGGCGTACACGTAAAAACGACCCAGCTACGCCACTGATCTTGAAGCTCAATTTTCCAAAGGAATAACAACGAAAATCTTTATTGCTGATCCTGATCTTGTGGGATCTGTTTAACATGTGGATTATTCACTGTTTATGTTATTGAAAAAGGGATACATCATCCCTGATAAATAATTAATATAGACATTATCACATATATAGCCTTAGATTGTTGATATGATTTTGTTTTAGTGATATGTACCCTATTTATACTTATATTCATAGCACTTACCACTAATGCCCATTTTCTTTGCTTTAGACTTATACATATGATAACATTTATCTAAAGCATTAACATAACATTGTACAGATAACTTCCCATCCACAACAGGATATTCTGATGAAAGGTCTGGTTTGTAGAAATCATACGCATGCTGCATGTATATACTTCTTACTCCTGCAAAAACACATTTAAAAGTTAGAACTGATTCATCTAAAAGTGAATATAGATGTCCTTGGAAATGATAATCCAAATAAAATCTTCATTTCATATGTAAATAATTATCTCCCCTTCATAATGTCAACCTGGAATTATGTTGGTTCAAATACATCTTCCTATGGTATATGCAAAGTTTTTTTTTTTATTGATACAAATTTACCAATCTTAACCATGTTTAACACTGAACCTCTATTCATACTAGCATTTTTGTTTGCCATATGAGAATTAGTTGTTGATGACATATATTAGATGTTCTCTGTAGCTGTATTAGCTATGTTGAAAGGTGTGCATAAAGGCGAATTATAAATATACCAATTGTTTAGTCTATACAAAAACAATTTTGTTCAGGGGTCAGCTGAAGCCCGCCTACAATTGGTGACCTTGGGTTGTTTTCTTCTCTTTGATACATTCCCCATTTCCATTTTCAATTCTATTGTGTAAGATAACAGCTGTTTTTTGGAGAAGATGACTGCAACTTGGGTACGGTTACTCTATTGTTTAAAGCTATAAGCTCCACAGAAATTCATAATTAATCCCAATAATTTCTTGTGTAAAACAATTCAAACAGGAAAATCAACCGTCTAATCTATATAAAAACCAAGAATGTGTCCCAAGTACATGGATGCCCTAACGGTAACCGTACTATCATTTCCTTTGTTCAATGGACCGTGCAAATGGGGGGAAATCTCTAATTTGGCATTAAAATTAAAAAAATCAATCCATAAGGAACATGTGTACTAAGTATCAAGTTGATTGGACTTCAACTTCATCAAAAACTACCTTGACCAAAACTTTAACCTGAAGCGGGACAGACAGACGAACAGAACCACAGACCAGAAAACATAATGCCCATAAATTAAATAGGGCATAAAAAAAGACGAGAAACACCTATGAACCACAACAGCAAATAAATTATAAACATATATATGATAAACATAATGAGATTTACAATAAAAAAACACCTGAAAAGTGTGTCACTAAATGTGATTCAGGTTTTGCTCATTTTAAAACTTTTGTGCCTGTCACAAATTAGAAAATGCTTCATTATACAAATTTGCAAACACTACAGTTTGTAGTTGAAAAAAACATTCTTATTAACTTCCTTCACAATTTATAATAATAATACCTCTATGAAACACTAGAGGGGCATTTGGTCCCAGAAGCATAGCTACTGCACCAGCGCCACCTGTGCATCTAGCATTTCCTGTGGCATAAACTGCAATATCTCCTGCTACAACCATGGCATAACGACCTGAAATAATGATAATCTAATTGCGTGAGAATAATACTAAGTATAATGTTAATATAAAATTTTAACTTCTTTTCCTTAAACTTTATGAAATTTCAATAATGATCACAAATATATGTTCATTTAACATGGCATCAACAAATGAAAGTTAGGGCTTACATTTCTATGGTATGTAAGGACCTTATATAATTTAACAGACAGACAGTACTTGTAAGTTGTTATAATAAATAGTTATAGAATATTCTGTGTATAAGGGAGAAATTAAATCAAAGTAATAATGAATTCTAATGTGTTTAAATATGAAAATAGAATATAATGCTTTGCTGAGCGCAGCCGGATACGACCACAGAGGTCAAACCCTGAACAGTTGAGGCTAATCTGGACAAAATATTCAAGCTTGATACTGTCTAAATTAGAATTGTGATCAAATCTTTACATAACATAGGTTTTTGACACAAAATAACCTTACAATTCTTTTCTGGAATACTGTGCAATTGAAGATTTCTTCTGAATTCAAAAAAATTGGAAAAGAAATCCCCACCCAATTTTTTTAATCCCACCTTGGAGCAATAACCCAAAATCTCAATCCTAGCCTTTCCTTTGCAGTATGAAACCTTGTAGTACAATTTCATTCAAAGATCCATACACTGACACACAAGTTATTGTCTGGAACCTAGAAAAATGCTTGTTTTTGGCCCCTTTTTGGCCCTTAATTCCTAAACTGTTGGCCCCATAACCCCTTAAATGAATGTTAACCTTCTACTTGTGGCATTAAACATTGTGGTACAATTTCAGAGCAATCGAAATACTAATACACAAGTTATAATCCTGAAACTAGAAAATGCTTGTTTTGGGCCCTTTTGGGCCCCTAATTCCTAAAAGGTTGGGACCATCATCCCAAAAATCAATCCCAACCTTCCTTTTGTGGTATTGAACCTTCTTAAAAAATTTCATAGAGATCCATTCACCTAAACTTAAGTTATTGTCCAGACACCAATGTGTCTTCGGACGACGCATGACATCACCCAAAAACTTTTTTTGCGGTTGTATAAAAATTATCTTTCAATTCCATTTCCTTCTGTTCAATGTATTTACTGGTGACAATTTGTTTGACAGAGTCATAATTCATATTTATAAGCAATCAATAAGCATGAATTGAAAACATAATAATAAAATACCATTGAAACTTATTTTTTTTAGATATGATCTTGTGTAGTGGTTAATCTCTTATCTTTCCATGATGTGTGCATGGTTGATGAAAGAAAGAAAATAAAGTTTAACATTTGTCTCTTGAAAGAATACTTGAAATTATTATTACATTTCAAATTGGTGGTTAATCTATTAAACATATATTTGTACAAATAAATATATAAAAAAGTGTATGTAACTCAAAACATTCAATTGCTGCACATGTTAATAACGTTCTGATATTTTTATTTTCATGTTCTTCTAATTTTGACACAAATGTATCAATTTTATATAAAGGTCAATATCCCATATACAAATGATTTAACTGAACTGCTGCCAAAAAGAGGCCATTGTAATTAGCTAATATAGTTTACATGCATGTACAAATGTATAGGACTTATTCATCCATAAAGGGTATTGGCAATACTGCTCTAACCTGTTTCAGTTAAAAGACATTAAAGCATACTGAACCAAAAATTTAAAGCTTATCTTTTCTCTCATTATATTAAATAAATATTTACATTTGAAATTTTACATTAAATTTGTAATCTGATTTTCATTTGTACAAAATATGATGTATAAAAGCCTAATGATTGGTGGTCATACTAGTTAGCCAGATGGTTTCTAAAGATAACTATTTTTTTAAAAGAGACTGGTTACATAGTACTTTTATATAATTATCATATATTTACCATCCCATGAACTGGATTCTATCCAGTTAATAGCATTAAAAAGAGCAGACGTTCCACCAAAACATGCATTTGTTGTATCTATGCCTTCAATGTCATGATTCCCACTCGTTTCAAACAACTGCATTAGTACTGTTTTAACACTTTTAGATTTATCAATAATTGTCTCAGTACCGACCTCCAGACGCCCAATGTCATTGTAGGAAATATTATTCTTTTCAATTAAGCTCTGAACAACTGTGAGACAGAGTGAGTTAATATCTTCCCTGTCTGAACAGAACCCCATCTTAGACTGTCCTAGTCCAATTGTGTATTTTCCTGTTGATGCACCATCAAAAGTCTCCAGTTCGGACTGGTCAACATATTGTGAAGGGAAATACACTTCTACAGCCACAATTCCTACATCTTTAGGCCAATTGTTCTGATCCATTCTCTACATGTAAGTATTAAATATTTGACCTCAAATTAACTTTTCATGTACTTAAAAATCTTTCAAAACTTTTCTGAAATAAGAATTATATGTTCAATTAAACAAAATCCAACAAATTTTATGTTTTAATTTCCAACGTACAATATAAAGGGATACACAAATGCAAGAGTTCATAAAGTTCATGAAAATTTAGTTTGTAGCTTTTGGACTGACTTTAAAAGTCTGTCAATCTTTTTAATTCAAAGAAAAATGCCACCTTATTTCTCAGATATTGCATTACAGACTGACAAGGTTAATTCTACTTGTTAGTCATTTAAAGTTTTGAATTAGTCAAATGTTTTCAAGAAGTGTGGGATACTAATGCTGAATTATATGGGGTAAACATATCAATGACAAACAGCAACATGACATACAAGAAGTCATGCCATCATAACCATAAAAACATAAAAATAACTTTTTTTTTAGTTATATATATATGTGTACATGTACATGTTACTTTTTGTATATGAAATTTCCATATAATATTTAACAGATAACAGCAAAGAATCTTACAATGAAAAATTTAATCAATTCAGAAAAGTCCTTTACCTAAAAATATTCAATTAGATAATACAGAAATGCTATATACATGTACATGTATATATGTATATGTTCTTAAGATAGTAACAATGAAGTTTAAAGCCAGTTTTCTTACTGAAAAGTAAATTGAACAACTAAAGTATCTGGATGAAAACCTGTTGACAACACAATGTGTCAAAACTATACCAAGTATGGCTATCAAGCCCTACATGTACATGTATGATTTTTCTATGTGCTTGTTATTTTTTTCTTCCTTTGACAAGAAGGTAGTTGATGATAAGTACATGTATGTAGTTTGTTGAGATGCCATACATGTATATGTTCCGGACCATATGCGTATTTGGACCATACGCGTATGGTCATGACCATATGGGTATATACTCATATGGTCCGACCATATGCGTATGGTCCGACCGTGCGCGTATGGTCGGGGTAATTAACACTCTGTTACAGTTTACTTTAAATACGTCTCAACTCTTCATATGATATGACTGTTCATTAAAAAGACGCTATCATATTAATAGGTAATTTTATATTAATTTATATAATCGTAACAAAAAGATTAGCTAAAAAAAATTAGAAGTTTCAAATAGTTAATTTTATTTACTTGTCGTGTTACGATATTTGAGATCTAGAGCTTCTTAAAACATGGTAGATATATCGGAATGGCCCAAGACCTTGGTATCACTGTACGCAGCTGCAAAAAGACTAACTTTCATTCGCAAACAAATTAAAGATGTGAATGAAAAGGATCGTGCACAACAAGGACTAGTAAATGCAAAAAAGCTATGATACCGTGTGGAAGTAACTGTCACCCAAGCCTACATGCAAGAATGTAATTAGCGATGAAAAACTAATTATAGGGCATCAATATTTAATTTTTACGTAGTCTTTGAATTATGAAATTAATACATTTCATGTAACCGTCATTGCTTTTTTAGATAGATTTTGTATTGATACGTTTATAATGTAATTTGAAAAAAAAAACCTACATGGTCCAAATACTCATATGGTCCGGCCCGCTAATAACCAAACAAGTATTATACTCATATGGTCCGACCATACGCGTACGGTCGGACCATACGCGTACGGTCGGACCATACGCGTATGGTCGGACCATATGAGTATACGCATATGGTCATGACCATACGCGTATGGTCCAAATACTCATATGGTCCGGAACATATATACAGTTCTCTTAAATCATTTCTTGTAAATCCTGTTATTGTATTATTTTGTAAATACATGTACATGAATTATAAGTTATTTATAAACAGGATAAATTATTTCTGTTTACATTGTGTTACTTATCCTTTTTTAAGCTTACTCTTTAAATTTACTACAACAATAACAATATTTGTTCATTTAAATACAAATCTGTTGATTAATCCAGATTTGTACAAATGTATTGTTATCAATCATTGCACATAAATTGAACATACTTGAACAGACATTTACAATGTACATATAAAATGTTAAAATATACTCCTGCAGTTAAATTATTTATAAGCATTATGAATTACTGGTAATTCAGAAATTTTTGTGTGCATTACTGCAAATTTTGAAAAATGGACAACATGGACAAAAATACCAGATAAAATATTGCGCTTTCGGGCAAAGCTGGTGTATACATATACATGTAGATATATGTGACTGATATTTGATGCATGATAAAAACCTCGCAACAATTTCTGAATGAGTATCAGTAAACCTGTTTCTTCATGCTCAAATAAAACGGGTAAAAAGTTCATGTTCTATCATCATAATCATCATGTTACAATGTAGATGAATTCGAACCAACCTCATTAACCTCCAAATATTTAATTTCTAAAATTTGTTTTATTATAAATCAGGCTACTGTTGTTGTTTTTGTATTTATTGTTTCATATTCAGATACATGCAGTACAATCTTACTAGCCCAAAGCTCTTTCATAACTTAGCCAGACATCCCATTTATGAAGTAGCACTTCACAAGTCAACTTAGGTAAAATATTTCCTTTTATATGTGTTCTAGTGTTGATTCTGACAAACTAAAGAAAAATGTTGATGTCATTTCAGTGACCTTGTGTTCATTTTTGAAACAAATAATTAGTTCAAACAATTTTTTTATATGTATTTTAGGGGTAAAAAAGATATCAAGACCATTGCAAACAAACATTAATCGATAACCTGTTATCTTTAGTTTTCTGAAAACCCTCCGATGTCAGTCATGGTCTATACAAGGAAATCACTTGATCAGTTGATGTTCAAGGTGAAGCTAATTTGTCATATCAAATATTTAAGCTGTTTTTTTAATTTTATCTTAAATAACACCAATTTTACTTTAACATTTATAGTAAATATTTGTCACTACACTTTTATATAAATCTATGTGAAGGACTCCTTTTAAATGCACGTAAAAATGATGTAATTACTAATTACATGGATCTACATTAACATTTCAGTATCCGGTAATTCTGAGTAATAAACTTAAAATTAAATGTGACTGCTTTTGCCGACTCCACCTCAATAATCAAGTCAATTCATATGATATGTTCTTGATACAATGTGATGCCAAATCATTCTTACCGATAAATAACACGCTAAAAGGAACAAATTCTCTTTACCTGTGTTATTTTGGGACTTCAAAAACACCCACGAGGTTAAAATTAAATCCGGAAGTAAACATAATAATATACTATACTGTTTGTATACGGATATGGCAACGAAAACAGTATACCAGTCAAACAGACCTTTTTACGATGGTTTATGACCGGTCACGTGTATCAAAATTCCAACAAAATAAAAATTAAATATTTTGAGTATAACAAATCATATAATTTGTGTATAACAAAAGGTTTACGTGTTTCATACAATTAATAATTCCAAATAGTACCCCTTCTTCTTCTTCTTCCGAATACGGGAGTAGACTCCTAGGTAGGAGTGTAAAACTTCCCGGAACTTGTGTGCTATGTACATATGGACTTAATTTAAAAATAATATGACAAAGAAAAATCATAAACAATAACATATATACATTATGTACAGTGGCTTTGTAGTTTAAATTAATAAGTTGTTGTGGATCTTTCAAGTGTTAGAGTGGATATGCCACTTTTGAAGGATTCCAGGGTGTCAGACATACCTATTGCTTCAGGTAGTGAGTTCCAGTCCGAAATAGTGCGAGGATAGAATGAAAATTTATAGAAATCTTTATTTGTAGATATTTGCCTAAATTTATGTTTCCCCCTAGTACGTCTATCAGATATTGTTAAATTGTCCTTAGGAACTTCCACTAACCCCCAATTTATTTTATACAGCATAGTTAATCTAGCTTTTTTCCTTCTTATTTCTAAATTTTCCCATTCCAAAGATTTAATTAAGTTTGAAACTGCACCAGGTGATCTGTCTTTATAATCATTGAAGACAAACCTGGCTGCCTTACGCTGTACCTGCTCAACCTGAGTGATGTGATGTTTTTTGTACGGATCCCAGACAGGGGAAGAGTATTCGACGACTGGACGGACAAGTGATGTGTACGTGTGCAGTTTTTCAGGTTCCTACGAAGAAAACCTAAGGTTTTATTTGCCTTACTAGTAATATTTTTTATATGTGTTCTCCAATCAAGATCAGGGCTTATAGTTACGCCTATTTTACTGCTTCTAAAACATGATTGTGCAATATATAATCAAAAGAGGAAGGTTTACTTTTTTTAGAAATATGAATTACATAACACTTCTCAGGATTAAAATTCATTTGCCAGTCCACTTCCCATTTTACTAAACTAGATAAATCTTTTTGAAGTAATTGTGCATCAGAACTATTATTTACATTTCTATACAATAAACAGTCATCTGCAAAAAGTCTTGCATTGCAAGTTACATGTTCGGGTAGGTCATTAATAAAGAGTAAAAATAATGTTGGGCCTAAAACTGTTCCCTGAGGCACACCAGAGTCAACAGCTAATTTTGAAGATTTAACACCATTTAATAGTACTTGCTGTTGCCTGTCAGCTAAAAAGTCATTTATCCAATTTAAATTTTGATTTCTAATACCATAAAATTCTAATTTCTGGGCTAATCTTTGATGGGGAACTTTATCAAAAGCTTTGGAAAAATCTAAAAGTATGACATCTATTTGGTTACCATATCCTAATGATTTTGCAAGATCTTGTATGCTGATGATAAGTTGGGTTTCACAAGACCTTTTACTTCTAAACCCATGTTGACTATCATTTGATATATTATTAATTGTAAGATGTTTCCTTATGTTGCTTGTTAAAATATGTTCTAGAATTTTGCAACATATTGCAGTTAATGAAACTGGTCTATAATTAATAGCGTTATGCTTGTCACCTTTTTTAAATATTGGTACAACATTAGCCTGCTTCCAATCATTTGGGATTTTACCAGTATCAATAGATTTTTGGAAAAAGAATGTCAAAAATGGAGACAATTCTTCTGCAAAATTATGTAAAAAAATATGCTGGCAGATTATCAGGGCCAGTGGCTTTGTGTGGATTTAAGTGTTTAAGTAACTTTAATAAGCCATTATTACTAATAAATATGTCTGGCATAGTGGGGTGGGGACTAGTACCTTTATTTGGCATAGAGGATGTATCTTCGGTAGTAAAAGCCTTTTTAAATATTCATTTAGGATGTTAGCTTGTGTATTCGGCTCACTATATAATAAACCATCCTTTCCTCTTAATGGTGACACTCAAGATGTTTCTGTTTTTTTGCCTTTTATAAATTGCCAGAAAGATTTAGGTTTTTCTTCTAACTGGGGGCTAATTATTTCTTGCATGTACGTGCTCTGGGCTCTTCTTATTTCTCTTTGAGCAGTAGCTTTTAACTTTTTATATTTATCTTTATGTTCTTGTTTACCAGTTTTTTTAGCTTTGTTGTAAGCTTTACGTTGTTTTTTTACATAAATGGCCTATATCCCTATTTGCCCAAGGGTTGGTGTACTTAGATTTA
>JAHUZM010000333.1:0-46787 GCA_019925275.1 Mytilus edulis | reverse complement strand
CTTCCGAATCTTTCGTCTCTCTTTCTTTGATGAACGAGAACATACATAGAATGGTAATTAAACTTTAAGCTTAAATTGACGTGATCAATTAAATGCAAAATAAAACAACATCAAAATGAAAGAGCAGCAACTTTTTGACCTTTATGATAGTTTTATCATTGGACATCATACTATATTCCCTTGTTTATATATTGTATCAAATTTCAACTTTCTTTTTCAGTAGCCTTTTATTATTTTGTTCTTGTCAATTGCATCCTATCTTATTCTCATGATCTTCTCGTGTGTATTTTTAGGCAACTGCACATACGGAGGAACAGAACATGAAATTGGTGTGGGATTTGTCTCCCCTGATGGATCTAACACATGTTGGTGTTCAGAATGGAACACCTACTTTTGTTCCTATGGACAATTTACAGTACAAACGATGTGCAACCTTAATTAGTCCTTTATAACTTTTTAAGATTAAAAAATCACAAATACTTAGAACAATCAATACACATTTATTTTACGTTTATTTTCTTTGTATTTAAAATATATACAGGCACAGTGTACTTTTTATTCTATGCACTTAATCAAAATGTATACTATATGAATAAAAGAAATTGGACCTCAGTTATGTATCTGTTATTATTTAAAATCAATGAAAACAATATAATGAGTGCGTTGTACGCGTATTCTTATTATCGACTGAATAATTGGTTACCATGTTTCATCCATTTAGTGTAATCATTTATAATCTTCCCCATAGTAGTTTTTATCTATCCATAACATATTTGAAAATATGAATATATATTAACCATTATTTGCATTCAATTTCCTACTTATTTATATCTACTTTTAAACATGGACGATAATTCCTTACATATCTTTTTGTAAAAAGGAAGCATAATGGTGGTCAGATCCGATTGCCCTCTAGTAGTTTCAGAGGAGAACATGTGTGTTTAAGTTACGAACGGTTGACAATGTGAACCAAGTGATGAGAATAGCTCATATTGGTCCAAAGAGTATCATCGTGTAGTATTATTACCCCCACAGTTGATAACATGATAACATCACGGTTGTGATTGCAATGCAAAATTTGATGCATTTGGAAGTATTTACGAAATTAAAACTTCTTATTGTAGTACCAGTTAATGCACTCTAAAGATTAAACGTGTGTCTTGTTCTTCCATTGTATTTTAAAAAGATTTTTAAAAAGGTATAGTTGAAAATTATTTGCCTCTGTTTACTTTTGAATTAAAGAATTCGCAAAAAAGGATTATAAACTCAAAGCAATGGTGGCGACGGATTTGGAAATGCATGCTTGATTGGTCTGTGTCTTCTTCTTATTAAACAACATAACAATTGTGAGAATGGCAACATATGCATGTAAAAATTAAAACTTATAACACAAATTAGCATACTAGTTATCATAAAACCGGTAAATTTGTACGGTTTCAGTATGAAAAGCCAATTATGAGAAACAAACAAAAGATGGAAATGTCTTAGTTTCAGCGAAAATTACAATATTATACTTTGATTTTATAGACAAATTGATTTTTTTTATGTTTGTTTCTAATAAAAAAAAAAATAGCATAGCAAGTTCGAAATATCCCATTTATTTTTTTAACTCAGTCTATAGATACTGTTTTATGTTATATAATTTGGACAATATCAAATGTTTTGTTAAAATAAAACACAATGTTACTGTCATGTATTTTATATACCAATAATTAGATAAGAAGGATAAACATTGATGAAACAAGAACAGACCCAGCTAGGTACCGCACACATTTTATGGACACAAGAACACAGCGACGCACATTAAGAAGATTTAAGACACAAGATCAAATCCGCGCACACCAATAGATTTAAAGAAATGAGAACAAAACAGCGTACACTAGATAGATTAAGGAAAACAAATATAAAGCAGTGTATACCAAGAGATTTAAAACAAGAACAAAGTAGCATACACCATTATATTAATGTAAATATGTACACAAAAAATAACAAGTACAAATCAGCATATACCGATAAATTTAGGTACAGACCTTCTAAAATTCAAACTGACCATTATTCCGTGCGTTCATCGTGTATCGTGCGTGTTGCGTGCGTGCATCGTGCGTGCATCGTGCGTGTACCAATCGTGCGTTCATCATTCATCGTTCCGTGTATTTTCCGTGTAACGTGCGTGCATCGTGTATTCTTAATCGTGTATCGTGCGTGTATCGTTCGCTCATCAAACATTCATTCTTAACCGTGTATCGTGCGTGTATCGTGCGTTCATCAATCATTCATTCTTAACCGTGCGTTCGTCAATCGTGTATAATTGTGTAGATCAGATAACGTGCATTTGTGAAACGTTCATCTCTAATTGTGTAACGTTCATACATTGCGGTTTTTATGTGATAGTCGGTTATAGAGCGGTTAAAGTATATATAATATATATATGTATGTTCCGACTTTAAATAAAATTTACAGTCATACTTACTTTCTTGTAGACTCTTAATTAACTTCATCGTACATAACGTTCATACAGATTCATGACTTTTTGTGTAAATATTTTATCATCTGTAAAGATTTTGTGGTTATTCGATGAATCTTGGCTGGGACTGACACATTTTGATACAATGATACATGTTGTACGTACAAACAATAACATGATATTGACATTTCTACGACAGAAGAGTTAAAATTGGAATTTCTATTCAACTGAGCGAAAATGAACTTAAAAATATACTGTTGGCCAACTGGTATTTGTTAAAAATGTGTTTTTGCAAAATTTAAATGTGGGGTAGCTCCACTAAAAAAATAGAAACAGGAAAGTATGAAAGAAAAGAAGTTCACGATATGACATGTGTTGTAGCTCTACTATTGAAGATGAACTTCATGTCATTCTAAAATGCCCATTATAGTATAATATTATACATTTTAATGAACATTTTAACCCGCGGCTATAATCATCAGCGAAAATTTAATATTTTTTATTTAATAACGGCAATGTTGCTGCTATAGTCGCCAAAAACACCAACAATATTTTATTGAAAAGAAACTATACAAATCCTTGGTTGTAAATCCTAGGTAGATTATAATTCTTCGCTTATTTGGCAAATTCCTATGCTACTAAGATGTTTCGAAATATTTAAGTTTTGATAAATACCATTATAAATATCATTGTTGTCTTAGTTTCTGATGGTCACACATGCACGTTATGTTATTTCATTGAAAAAATACAATATACAAGATTGTCGGCTAGCAACTGATTAAACAATGACGATCTTTTTTATTTTAAGTGATTCAAAACAATTGTATCGAAAAGATTTATGCTTCAAATATTTAATTAATGTGTTGTTCTTATTTAAAATGATGAAAAGGACAAATAATTTTGCTGTTGTTTCATTTCTTTTGCAACAAAATTGTTTGCCATAGGAGCACGACTTTGATGTGCGCCAACTTATAAATAAGAGTGTGGTCAGCTTGTTAAAATGTTTATGTAAGATATACGGTGACAAAAGGAATATATATATATTTTATAAGTGTTTTGTTTTTATTTTAATTCCGACAAAGATGCGTGTAAATACAAATGGTTTCACTAAAAATATGAGTAAATTCCGAAAACCATCATAAGAAACAACTATGTTAAGTTTCATGAAATGGATAAGCGGTTCTCAAGTTACAGTCGACATGCGGACGGACGGACGCCGGACATTTGTATACCATAAAACGTCCCGTCAAAATGTTGACGGGCGTATAAAAAAGCGTAGTGCGCCCGTATGTCAGAAAGAAATCTGATTTGTATGTTTTTTGTCGAGTCTTCGACTTTAGTCGAAAAAGCGAGACTAAGCGATTCTACATTCCGTCGGCGTCTTTGAAATTTTAATGACCGTTTCTTAAACTATCCTGGATTTCTATTAAACTTGGACAGAAGCTTGTTAATAATCATCAGATAGTATCAAGAAGTTTTAAAACACTTATTAGATTCATAAACTGTCCTGGTTTTTTTTTATCAAACTTGGACAGAAGCTTTTTTCAATCAAAAGATAGCATCAACAGGAATATTTTATTGATTTATTTCCTCATTTTTTTTTTAACAAATTGTTTGTTTAACATATTGAATGAGATAATTTATGAAATAATTACTGTGGTGTGTTCATTACTCACTGTTGAAGGCCGTGGGGTGACTTATGGTGAAAACTTCTGTGTCTTTTTATTTCTTGCGATGAGTTGTCTCATCCCAAATCATACCACATCTTTTTCTTGTTATCAAAACTTCAACACGTATTTTCAAAAACTTAAAGAACGATTGTACGAATATGTATTGAAACCTCGTAACCAGCTTCAATATGTTTATGTGTGGACAAGTATCATTTGCAAATATTTAAAACACGTATTCAAAATGTCGATTAACTGGAAACAACAAAGTATTAATACCAGAATTTGTGAAAACGCTCCACGAACAACTCAAGCTGACGACTTTGGCGCAATGGAGTGCGATGGTTTATAAAACGCGGGATATCTTAATTAAAGTCTACATATGTGCAATTATTATGAGCACTATATTTGTTTCAATGTCAGTATATAAAGCATTTTTTTTAATTTGTTTTTTAGGGATGCACCCAATTGCACCTTTTCATTTAATATATATTTCCGTGATGTAACCTCGAAAGATTAGTCACATCACTAAAAACAATAAGGGAAATGAAACTTCTTCTCGCATGTTGCACTTTGGGTAATAGTTCTCTTCGAAAAAATACTGCCTTGAACTCAATTTTGGTATAAATATAAAGAAGCCAAAATTTGGTGCTGAAATGTATATGTTTGTAAACTCTAAAAGCTAGGTAGCATATCCCTTAATTGATATAGGCTCTTAAATTCGACAATGTTTAGAGACAGTGTTAGGGCTGTTAGCAAGTCAAGGTCGCTAAGTTCTCATTACCCGTTTAGAGATCTTCTGAAAATACAATGGCTTTTGCCTTATTCGAAACAAAAACATTAGCAAATATAACTGGTGGCCTTCGGCTGTCAATTGTTCTTTTCGGGTTGTTGTCTCTTTGACACATTCCCGATTTTCATTCTTAGTTTTAAAATAACTAAAAATACTATTTACAATTGTCAGTTCAAAATACATTTAAGAAGTCAGTGCGTTGATACATGTTATATTCTACTGAATTTACTATATCCGTTATTATTACGTAATATATATATATATATATATAGACAAAAAAATAAAGAATACAAAAAATAACCAGACAAATAGAAAAGAAAATGATGAGGTACTAGAATATATGGAATAAAGAATGATCGGCAAAAGGTAAAACGAATTATAAAACAAATTGCCTAAAAATATAGAATACAGAAATACTGAATCCCCATTCAGACCCTCATGATCTGACATTTACGACATTTATGGGCATGCGATACAGTTTTAGACCGACAGTGATTTTTTGGGCGTATGACATTTGCGCCGATTTTTAAAATTTTCATTCTTTCATTTGCGCCGATTTCACTTTTTCATTTGCGCCGATTTTGTATTTGCTCCTAATTGGATTTACAGGTAAGTTAATACTTGTACATGTACTATACCGTGCAGGTATATCGGTAAAATCTGTTTATAAACAAAGGTTTTAGTTAATTTTGATTCATATTGTTCTGAACTTTGCTGTAATTGATGGACATATTGCACACTGCAACGAGCCGAGGAGTCAATTTTTTTAACCATTGACGGCCATACACATAAGTACGTTAATAGCAAGAAAAAGAAAAGATGGATTTCGTTATTGACAATTACAACAAATACAGAAGAGACGAAATCACAAGAACGGAATATATTAGATATGTTGCCTATAAATACTCAGCAAGAACAGATTTATGATTTTAATGTATTCCGTTTTAATGGATTTGAATGCTGTAAATAGATTTTCAATTCGTCATTTTAGTATAAACCAGAGTGCTTTTATCTAAAGTTTTTACTTCTTGATTTTAAAGTATGTGAACATAGTGTACAACTGGATGACAGAAGAGGTCTATAATGATAAATTAAAAATAACATGACTTGGATGGAGAGTTGTCTCATTTGCACTCATACCACATCTTCTTTTATCTATTCACCTGTAATTAACCTGTAATTTACCTGTAAAAAATCGGCGCAAATGAAAACAAAAATCGGCGCAAATGAAAGAAAAAATCGGCGCAAATGAAATGCAGATCGGCGCAAATGCAAAACGCCGGATTTTTTTTTACAAAATCAATTTGTACATGTGTATATGTGCTAAAAATTATATCTTCATGTGCTAAATTTAAAAGACAAATGGGTTTGAATTATTCGACATTTACTTAATATTTCGGTTTCTTGGACATTTCTGTCCTTTGAGCAGACACCCTTAACATTTTATGTTTCAAAATATAAAGATATGCAGATTTCGATAAAGAGATAAGGAATATCTTCGTTACAAAATTGGGTTCTTCCTACATTTGTGTAACAATTCTTTGTTAATAATTGATTTTTGTTAAAAGAAATGGATTTAAGAAAAAACGGTATTTTTGTTGAATATTTATCTATTTAAAAAAAGTCGTTAATTTCTTCATAATAGTTGGAACAAAAATCTCCATACGGTATCAAGCCAAATTTCTAAAAGAAGGGAAATATGCTCTTAAGCTAATGGTTAAATCTCGAAAAAATGTTAAAATGCTAAAAGTTTTTAAAAGAAAAAGTTTAATGTCTGCTATTTTAGATTAATTCTGCGAATTGTTTTTGTCTGCAAAAACATAAAACAGAGAGATAAAGAGAATCACAACTAATTGAATAAAATGGAGGATTGAAATGGAGAATGGGTCAAAGAGACAACAATCCAACCAAAGAGCAGAAAATGGTGCGTCTAAACACGGCTAAGGACTCATAAGTGCACTAATATGTCATAATATGGTACTAAGGACTAAAAGAGTGATGTTCAGTGTAAACAAATTTCTTATCTAGATTGAGAAAGATATTTAATGCATATATTCAAATTTAATCAATAAAAGATCATTGATAATAATTGAACAATGCCCGTGCCGGTTTTCGTTAATTTTTCCGAAAATCACTTGTCAAATAATACCCCAGTCCCACTAGGCCACGATCGTACTACGATCTGTGAAAAAAATGCAAATTTTGATGATCGTAGTGCGATCGTGTAGATCGCAGTAAGGTCGTATCACGGTCGTGGTGAGGTCTTCAAGATCGTGAAGAGCGTGGCCAACTTTGAACATGTTCAAAACAAGCGTGGTGCGGTCATGGCGAAATCAGGTCGTAGTAGAAGCGTAGTGAGAGCGCACTAAGATCGTAGTAAGATCGCAAAGGTCGCTGTACAATCGCAGCGAGAGCGTAGCGAAAGCGTGATTCTATTCGGAGATGCTGCTGCTCGAACGCACAGCAACGTTATCACGACCTCACTACGACCATCACGTTCTCACTGCGACCCAACTACGCTTCCACTACGACTATACCACGCTGTTCACGACCATTGTACGATTCTAGCACGCCCTTGCCGTCCTCATCACGCTCTTCTTACGACTTGACTACGTTCACACTACGACCATCATTCTCATTGTCATTTTCACATAAAATATATAAAAAAAAGCTCCCTAGATTTTGTTTGTTTGAATGTAATTATCCATTTGCTCTAACGGCTCAACCATGCTTCTCGTTTTTATATAGATTAGACCGTTGGTTTTCCCGTTGAAATGGTTTAACACTAGTAATATGTTGGGTCCTTTATAACGTGCTGATTGATGTGAGCCAAGGCTCCGTGTTGAAGGCCGTACCTTGGCCTATAATGGTTTACTTTTATAAATTGTTTCTTGGATGGAGAGTTGTCTCATTGGCACTCATACCACATCTTCCTATATATATATATTAATACATCTATGTCATCTCTGCTATCGTTCACTAAAATATCGTCGTTGAGCTTTATGGACCAGCAATAGGTTGTAATTTAAGTTGGATTGGTCGGTCCGACATCTCTGCTAGATCAGGATTCGTTAGTTTGCTCCCTCTGCCTCTACATCAACTCCTACCACCATGCCCACGTGTTCTGGTAGATTCTGGTGGCATGACTGTACTGTTTCCGAGAAATCTACGATTTAATCAGAAATAGAAGGAATTGAACTGTGTTGATATGGAACACGATGTTGACGTTATTGCTGAGAACGTAGTAAGATCGCGCTATGAACGTAGTATAATCGTGGTAAGAACTTGTTATAATCGCAGTAAGATCGTGTTGCAATCGGATAACTCGTGGTATGGTCGTAGTGAGAACGTGAAGAGCGTCGAAAGATCTTGATAAGCGTAAGGAGGTCGCAGAATAAGCGCGGTGAGAACGTGGTATAATCGTAGCGGGATCTTTGTAGAAGCGTAGAGAGGACGTAGTAGCATCGTGAAAGCAACGAAAATTTACATTTTCATGCCGCTCATACCGCGACCTCACCACGATCTAAATTTATTTGAAATCGCGGTGAGCGTGGTGCGATCGTGGTCTAGTGGGACTGGGGCTTAACATAACTCATAACACTATTACCTTAAACAATGAAAAAAAAAAAATTATTTTGAGAGGAAAATTACCCAGACATTTAGATATATTTACCATAAAATATGTTTTTAAATTTAAAAAAAAAACATTTAATATGCATCGGTTTATGATTTAATGAAAACTGTTGCTGGTTTTTTTTTTTCAGGAAGGAAAATAATGTTTGCATCGAGAAAAATAGCCCCTCCCCTATAAATGATCATTAATTTACCTAAATGGGAGCTTAAATTTTGGAATCAATCGCGAGGCCTGACTGCCATAAACAACAGATTACGAACAGCAAACAGTGGATACACCAATTCATTGATATGTATGAAAGACAACGACGGACACAAAATGATTGCACTGAATAATTTCAACTACCATTGAGATAGATTTTTCAAATCTCCTTATCAAATTAGACATGCATTTAAAAAAAACCTTGGGATATCTATTACCGTTAGGTTTCAAATTGGAATTAAAAATTGCATTTTCCCAAAGAGTTTTAGGTAAAACCCCGTGAATCTCACCTCCTAGAAATTTGAAGTGTCAGCTAAGATGTTTGAAAATATGTATGAATTTTCTTACATACTTGAAATTGGAAAGGAATATAAACACATTCAGTATGTTTACTGTACAAATAAACAACAGACACCAATTGTGTCTTATATTGTTGAAGTCATTTTTACTGAGATCAAAATTTGATTAATTGATTATTCAGTGGTTGTTTAAACGTCCAGTGGCAAACATTTCATGCATATTCAGGACGAAAAGTCGTTTCAGAAGTATATAATGAAGTATTTGGTATTACAAATGTTTAAATTTTCTAATTATTTAGTAAATGTCATTTTCTTAGGTAGTTCTAATTAATTTGTACGAACCAAATTTTTCTGACAAAATGATATCGTTTGCTCTCAATTAACACATACGATTCTGATAACAATGGATAATATAAGGAACTTTGTAACTTAAAAAAAGAAATTATGATTGTTTAATCAGGTGTTATGTCAGTTCGCTTGTGTCAGTCGGATCACTGATTTTCGGCAATATCAAGGAAAAATCGACACGTTCTAAAGAGTGTTCAACTACTCATTTGTTGGTGAAATTATAACCTAATATGTCCTGTTGATACATGTAAGTGTATATGTACAGAACTACAAAAATTTGCAGTGAATGTTATCATAAAAGAATCAAATAATTTCTGCTATGCTTGTAGTGAAAACGAAAACAGCTTACAATATTTTTTAGATATATACATTATGATCGTTTATAAAATGTATCCGTCAAAGTGAAAAAATATATAACATGTAAAAATACATAGATCATTCATTTATTGCAATCAATTATATCAAACATGTTAGTTGGTCCGAGAACACAATTATTTCGTAGTGCATTTCTTTTAGAACATAAATGAAAATAAAAAAAATCCCACCTGCGCTTTCTCAAAGAAACTTTTACAGTGTGTTGTACTACTTTTGGAACAAATTATATCAAAATTATAGAAAACTTCATCGGCTCTAACTCAAAATATGGACAATTTTATGTTTAGGGCGTCTTGAAATCTTTTGACAGCTTCCGAAGTGCTAATTTTCAACCTTTTTCACCTGGACCAAATCACTACTTTCCTTTAAAATTCTGGACCCAGTGTAATTTCACCCCCATACTTGCAATTTGAGGCAATAAACATGGAGAAATAAATTTGGAAGGGGAATAAAAATGAATGGCAAGTAACCCACTGTCAACACTATAATAGGGACTATATTCACAAGGGACGACAATTGTGGTCTCGGACCTAGTTAAAATAATTTCTAGAACCAGTCATTCTCTGTAGATATAATGCGTCGGACATTGTATGCATAAAAATGAAATCTCGATTTTTAACTGTATGAAATAAAATTAGTAAGAGTTTCGCGGAACACAATGTCTCGCCTTTGTTTGCCATAAACTTGAACTCTCAGGGTGAGGCTGAAAAAAATCAAGACACTATATTTTGATTGTTATGAGCTTCTGTCCAAGTTCAAAAATATTTCCGGTGCCTATAAAATAGCCGACTTTAATTAAGTTATTTGAATCTGAGCTGGCAAAATAGCATATTATCTATTATGGTGGTATCGGCAAACAGCTACAAGTATTGCCTTTAATGAAAATGCATATCAATTTTAAATACTATTCTAATTAAAATAGCTTTGAGAATCGTGTAAAAAGCGTTCGTTGTTCAGTCGTCAATGAATCATTCAACGTGCGTGTATCGTACGTGCGTGTATCGTGTATTTATCATTCATCGTGCATCGTGCGTGTATCGTGCGTTCATCATTCATCATTCATTTTTGCGTTAATCCTCCGTGTAACGCTCATCGCTCATCGAGCGTGTATCGTGCGTGTACCGTGCGTGTATCGTGCATTCACCGTGCGTGTATCGTGCGTGCGTGTATCGTGCGTGTGGTCAGTTTGAATTTTAGAAGGTCTGTAAAACAAGTACACAGCAGCGCACACCAATATATTTAAGGAAACCTGAGCAAAGCAGCAAACAGCAATAGATTTAAGGAAACAAGAACAAAGCAGCGAACAGCAATAGATTTAAGGAAACAAGAACAAAGCAGCGCACACTAATAGATTTAAGGAAACAAGAACAAAGAAGCGACAACTAATAGATTAAAGGAAACAAGAACAAAGCAGCGCACACCAATAGATTTAAGGAAACCTGAGCAAAGCAGTGAACAGCAATAGATTTAAGGAAACAAGAACAAAGCAGCGCACACCAATAGATTTAAGGAAACAAGAACAAAGAAGCGACAACTAATAGATTAAAGGAAACAAGTACATAGCAGTAATACATTTATGATACAAGAACAAAGCAGCGCATACAAATAGTTTAAAGGAAACAAGAACAAAGTAGCAGTGCACAGTATTAGATTTGTGGAATCAAGAACATAGAAGCGACATCAATAGCTTTTGGGAAACAAAACACAACATCCCACAATCAACAGATTCAATAAAAACAAGAACACAACAACGCACATCAGTAGATCAGAAAACTCCGCCTCTGAGACATCGTGGCAACACCGCCTGCACTTTGTCCAGCGCCATAGACCGTATGACAAACTAGGCCATCTATAATATAGCTTTCGTTAGTAGTGTACTAGCAATTTTCCTCGTCGTATATAATATGTGTTTATATTAACATCTAAATTTACTAGTATTGCAAATTAAAACCAAACATCTCTAATATATTTCTTAAATCTTGCAGTTCATGCAAATTGAATATTTACAATTGATGAGGCTGTATATGCATACATTCCAAATGAAACAACACATCAAGTTTTTGTGTTGAGCACTGCAATCTGTGTACTATATAATACACTTTTCATTGATCTCATTTGGTGCAAACGTTTTTGATTATTCTTATCAAAATTTCCGCCATGTGATTCTCTCCTCTTGAGACCAAGCAGTGTTTTTGTCAATGACGGTAATAGTCATTTGCAAGAGCCTGCTGACAATGATGCTTAGTTAAGAAGATAAATCAGCCCCACCCAAAAATCTTTTAGAGACATCCTTTAGAGTCTTTGGCCTATGGAAAGCCGAAAGTTGTGACTCTGGAAAGATCTTTTAAACATATCAAACTTGGAATGTTTTTCGATTTCATTCCAAGTGACTCGGTATCAAGTTTTATTTAGGCGGGACTTTTTTATTAAACTTTTTCATGTTTTGACTGTTAAAGTTTGTATCTGATGTTGTTCACACGATAAAAAAACTCAATCAAATGAGTGCTTCTTCCTCTGATGCGCCCCAGTTTCTCTGAAGTATAGGTTCTTGACATTGGATATACACATCAGGACGATATGATATGCAAATAGCATATAAGTTTGTACCCGGGAATAATTGCCAATCAAAAAAATAGTTCATCTATTTGTTATGCTATGTACCTCTTTCTCTATAAGTTGTTCACCGCTTTCTGGTTTTAAATCGTACTCTGTAACGTACGTGACATGTTCTCGCACCTTGAACAATTTTCTCAAAAAGCGACTGACTTTCTTAATTTTACAAGCATAGATCAATGGATTGGCTATACAGTTTAGATATATTACGGAAGATATATAGGTCAGTATTGTTCCTTTTTGTCCAAGGGAAAGGTTATCCAAATGGTCTGTTGTAACCAGGACAGCAAATATGCCTGGAAGAAACCCAAACGTACAATTATTCATACAAATCAGTCAATATCATGATGTCTATTTAGAATATAACGGAGGTTTACACCTTTTTGTAAATATAATCTTTCTAATGTTAAAGATATCGCTTTAGCTGAAGAGAATATTCAACTCTTAATTGTATTCGCTTTTGCCGAATTAAAATGGTATTTATGAGAAATGTGCATTTATACATCCTTTTTTCTTTCGTTTCAGTTTTTGTTACTTTGAGAATCAAGTTTTATAAATATTTCTGTTTGTATATTCCTGTTGGTTGGTTTTTTCAAATGGTTTCTTATTTGGTTGTATTTGAAGGTTAAATAAATATAAGGAACTGTACGACCTCTAGCCAAAAGCAAACACATTATCTTAAGAAGTTCACCCAGCATCGTATGATGTGACAGAATCCAAAGAGATAACATCCTGATGTATGCAATAAATAATACACAAGAAAAATATGACACACAACAAGTAACGATAACCACTGAATTTTATGCTATAGATATGGTACAGGCACATGAATGCTGTAGCAGGTTTATAAATGTTTGCGATATGAATGCATATTAAAACATGGATATACTTTCAGAGTATGTTATATCTAAATTTACACCAAAATATTGTTAACCTCCATCATTTTCGATAAAAGAGAGGCGAAAGATACCAGAGGGACATTCAAACTCGTTGATCCGAAAATAAACTGACAACGCCATCTTCAAAAAAAGAAAAGACAAAGAGACAAATAATAATACACTAGACACAACATGGAAAACTAAATACTTAGCAACACGAACCCCACCAAACACTGGGGATGATCTCATGTGCTCCGGAACGGTAAGCAGATCCTACTCCACATGTAGCACCCGTCGTCTTTATGATTTTCATGCGCAAACCTTGTGTTATGGCCGTCATCCGGTATACCGAAAAATTAAGAAACCGTGACGATCAATTCGAGATGGTGATCGTAAAATTTGTAAAATGATGCAATATGTCTTACCACTGACTATTCTATTATTTAGTAAAGCCTGCATTTGTTCGTAAAACCACATCATGAAAAAAGCATTGATATATGAGACACATACTTTATAAAACGACAGCATGGACAGATGACATGTCACCTCTCAAAAATGGAACGTGTACAATAGGAAAAATGAACAAGTTTTTCAAGATTTAACATGCTAAAATGCTTGTTTAAACATAACAGAGAATTTACAATAATGAATAGTGTAACTACCTGATGGAAGCCAAGAAACAACGTTGATACCAACAATGATCATGGCTGTTTTGGTTGGTTTCCACCAAATATGTGTGTGTAGTTTGTTTATCTGTCTGTGATCTTCCCTTCTAATCCTGTTATTCTGTTTGAAAGCGATACATAGAATATGACAGTACATCAGAAAGACCATGAATGACATCATCCACATAATAGCACAGTATATCAACAAGAAATTCTTGGTAAACACTCCAAAATATCGGCAATACTCTTCTGAAGTATCTTGATTCCAACCAAACAGTGGGGCTTGGCATATAACCAAACATACCACCCAACTTGATATCATGAAATATTTAGTTTTTTCTGGAGTTATCAAGCTGGTATACTTAAACGGTAACAGAATTTTGGCATATCTTTCGGCTGTCAAAGATAGAAGAATGACGGAAGAATTCAGAAATACTCCATTTACTAAACCAAATCGGATAGCACATTCGTAAAAATGTTTAAAATGTATAAGATTGTATATGACGTTATAAAATAAAAGAATAGCACTAAGAAAATCAGACAATGCGAGATGACTGATAAAAATACATGACACATCCTCTCGGAAGTCTCTTCCGAATAGAATATATATTATTATACCATTCAGTAGTACTGCCACAATGGCAACAACAAATATCAGGATGTTTATACCTAGATAAAAACAAGTGATTCCATATCCATTCAAACCATACCAAAGAACATAGTTATCGTCCGTCGTGTTTAGTGTAATCATTTTTATTTCCAAAAAAATTGACAACAGTTTACTTTTGCTCGGACTGCAGCAACTGAACAATGAAATATCGGTTGAAATAAGTACTAGGTTTTCTTTACCATCTTTAATATTTCTGTACTTTTCTATTTTCTATTTGTTCCCCTATTTACAGTAAAAGCTTGTCATTGGTTTATTAGAAACAAAGCTAGACGACATAATCTATGTTTTTCTATGTTTTTAATATTGTAGTAATTTCCCCCTCTCTTCCGATCAGTGTCCATAGATTATTATGGTAAATGGTCGTTATAATTCAAAAGCGCCTACGCGAAAAAGTAGTTCCTTCCGACATTGTTGTATAATGCGGTTATAGCTTTTGATTTCGAAATGATTTTTTTTATTCCACTTGTACACTTCCTCGTCATATAAAATCCTAATTAATCATAAGACAGAAGAAGCCTGCAGCAAAAGTAAAGAAAGACTTCTTGCTTATATGAAATATTTAGAAGTCTAAAATAGTGAATGAAAAAATATTTCAATTAGAATGCTTAGCATCGGTGTAAGCATAGTGACCTTGATGATAAAATTAATCTGAATTAGCTTTTGAAAAAGATAAACAATGATTTCAATTCAATTCAATGTGTTATAAGATATAAAAAAGAAGTTGTGGTATGATTGCCATTGAGACAACTCGTCACATGAGACCAAATGACCAAAAAATTAACAACTATAGGTCACCGTACGGCCTTCAACAATGAGCAAAGCCCATGGCGCAAAGTCAGCTATAAAAGGCCCCGAAATGACAAATGTAAAACAACTCAAACGAGAAAACTAACGGTTAAATGTATGTACAAAAAAATGAACGAAAAAACAAATATGTTACACATCAACAAACGACAACCACTGAATTACAGGCTCCTGACTTGGGACAGGCACACACATACATAATGTGGCGGTGTTTAACTTTGAATTTTTCGAATTATGAGGATTTCTACACTAGAAATAGATACAGGCAACAACAGTATAATGCTGTTCAAAAACCATAACGCTATTTTCAACTTATGAATTTGGATGCTTCTTTGGCATCTGAAACCCCTCTTTTGATGTAAAAGACTTTTTATTTTGGACAAAATAGCACTCTATAAACGGAAAACATCCAACAATTTCCTTAAACAATATTATTTTATAGATTATCATATCTGGAAGAAATATCGATATTGTACACAAAATTATTGAATAAAGACGGATTTCTTTCTGAGACAGGATATTAAACGACTTTCTGGAGCTGCATCAATTTATGGAAGAAGATGTTTTTTTCAATCTCTTTTATTAGAAAAGTAGATCATGGTTGGTGGTTTAATAAAAAAAAGTAATTTAATCATAATCATCAAATTATATCAAAAGAGGGGCAAAAGATAGTAAAGGAGCATCCAAATTCATAAGTCAAAAATAAACTGACAACGCCATGGTTAAAAACAAGAAAATGACCAACAGACAAACAGTAGTACAAAAAACGCAGCAGAGAAACTAAAGACTAAGCATCACGAACCCTGACAAAACTGGGGAGGTGCTACGGAAACAGAAGCAGACCCTGCTCCACATGTGATTTTTTTTCAAAGATTCGTGACTTGGAAATGTTTAAGGTTTTAAGCTTTCGCTCATCATCCACCTTTTTAACTAAAACTAGTATTAATTAATTCCTCTTTTATATTTTAAATTCAAACCGATTTAATTTTTGATTTATTTGATACAATTTGATACAATTTGAAAAAAAAAAACTCCAAACGATTTTTATATTTGAAATCGATAAGCTTAAGGTTTTCATGCATTCCACATGAAGGTAAAATAACAAAATACCGAACTCCAATTGCAAAATAGATCAAACACATCAAAGGAATTGAAACCAGCTGTCATGGTCCTGACTTAGTACAGACATCTCCTTGTGTAGAAATGGTAGATTGAACCTGGTTTTATAGCTAGCTAAACTTCTCATTGGTATAACAGTGGCATACAATTCCATTAAATTCGCAACAATGTGTGAACAAAACAAAGACATACTAGTAATATGTTAAAATGTCAAAAGTAGGGGTAAAGTAGTCAACATTGTTTTATTATCTTAATCACTATAAATACAAACAAATATCCCATTAAAGAAAAACAAAATGGCAAATAGGCAAAGCACATAAACAAAATTAAAAGACAAGATTAAACAAAATAACCTTCTATTTATAAATTCCAGGAGTCGATTTCACAAAAAAAAAAAAAACTTACGACTAAGGGAGCTACCATTTGATTTTTATGGGGGGGCTAGGATGAAATTTGAAAAAAATAGGCAGGACAGGAGTTTTGAGTAAAAAAAAAGGCAGGATGAGACACTTTGCAAAAAAAAAGGCAGGATGACAATTTAGGTAAAAAAAGTCAGGATAAACTAATAAAAAAAAAGGCAGGACCGAATAGAGTGAAAAATAAAAAGGCAGGACAGAGATTACAACTAAAAAAAAATGCAGGACAAAATTTTTCATCCTAGCCCCCCCATAAAAATCAAATGGTAGCTCCCTAAGATTGATCGTAAGTATACTGATTTGTTCATGACTTAACTTTGACCAATCTTAGTCGTATGTTTTTTTTTTGTGAAACCGACTCCATTAACGTCCATTCATTTCTTTATATCTGGCTTGAACTAATGTTTACATAACATTGATGTTTTGTTGTTATCATTACCCTTTGTCTTATTTTTTAAACAAATTATTCCTAATATGTTCTTAACCTACAAGTGTCATTTTAAGTTTTTTGTTATAAGAGTTTTGTAATTTAAAACCAGTGCAATGAATCAATAGTCGGATATTTTGAAGCGATTATACTCGTAAATTTCTCTCAATTCCGGAAAATAACATCAAACTGTTTATGTAAATAATATCTTTGAGTAGACAGTTTTTGTAAAAATAGTTTTCATAGCAATAAATTGTCTGATTCAGATGAAAGTCCTATACTCAATAATTTATTGACATTCTGAATAATATTGTAGGTTAACTGATTACACAATTAAAAAGAAGGAAGATTTGAACAGAATAACAGTAATAGAAAAACAACAGACGAGTTATGACACCGCGGGTAAACTATCACATTTTAATTGGTTTAAACTTTTGTCTCTCAGCTCGGGGCAAGATCTTAAGGAAACATAATTAGTTTCATGTTTTTTTAACAATAATTTTTAATCAGTAATACGATTAAATTTTACGATTTACTTCATTATTTCACTTTTGATCTCATATTGTGTAGACCTACATCTGAATGTGCGTCGTGCAAGTCTTTGTCATAACTAAATACTAAATCAAAAACTGTAAAAAGCAAACCAATGTGAATGTAATCAATGTATACTTGATGGTATGAATATCAGGATTAATCAATTTTAATTGAAACACCTCATATTATTTTTTGGAGACAACAAGACAAAATGGAAGAATCATTGGTTTCAGACATATTCAATTCTACGAGATCAAGAATTTTTTTTTATTTTTCAATTTGAAGTTAGTACAAACGCCATAATTGATACCGTGTATTTGGGTTTTCAGCCATATATTTCATATTGTATTTATAATGAATCAGAACTCATTAATTAAGCAACTAACTATATCTGCATGGAACATACATGGTCTTGGTGACAAATCAAATGATGATTTTTTTCTTAACAGTATAAAAAGTGACATAAATATCTTATTAGAAACCTGGAAAGGAGAATGTAAAGAATATAATATCCCTGGCTTTAATACCTTTTCTAAAATTAGAAAAAAGAAGAAGAAAGCAAAAAGACATAGTGGTGGGATACTAGTATACTATAAAAAAAATATACTCCAAAGGGATTTCCCATATTCAAGAAGGTACTAATTCACAAAACAGGCTATGGCTTAAATTAGACAAAAATTTCTTTGGCCTTACATATGACTTATACTTGTGTGCTGTTTATATCCCCCCTGTAAATTCCACTCATTATGAAAACGACTATACTCAGCTAGAAAAGGAAATAAGTACATATTCAAACAAAGGACAAATTGCCTTAATAGGAGATTTTAACTCCCGCACTAGCAGTCACCCAGATTTTATAGAAAATGATGACCCAGATCTATTTAATATACATTCTCAAAATATATTACCTCAAAATTATGATGTGGATCAATTTTTAAAAAGAAATAACCAAGATAAAATACAAAATGCACAGGGTAATAATCTTTTAGAATTATGCTTGTCATCAAGACTACGTATACTTAACGGCAGATACATTGGTGATTCTTTGGTATATTTTACATGTTTCACGCCCAATGGCTTGAGTACAGTAGATTATGCTATTGTAAGTAAGAGTCTCCTGACCTCAGTAATATACTTTAAAACTAATGAAATCAACTACCTTTCAGATCATGCACAAATTGAAATATTTCTTAAATGTAATATAAGTGAAAAACAGTCTCTGTTTCCAGAAGACAAATGGAAAACAATGAAATCTTATAAGTGGAACGATAACTCCAAAAATATATTAATTCAAACCCTATCTTCTGAAAATTTTATAAACGAAATTATAAACTTTGAATCAAAGAAATATAGTGAAAATCAAAATGGGATAGATCAGGCAGCTAGTGAGCTTGATTTAATTTTATGCAACTTAACAGAAAAAACTTGTACACTAAGACATGTAAGAGGTATACCAAACTTTAAAAGAAACAAAAAAAAAGAAACAAAAATGGTAAGATAATGAAGTATATGAATATAAAAAGTCAATAAATGCAGTTGGAAAAGAATTAAGACAAAATCTCTTTAACTGTTCACTGAAACATAAATATTTTTGTTTACTCAAATCATTTAGAAAGTTAACAAAACAGAAAAAAATAGAATATAAAAAGAAAATCTTTGATAAACTTTCAGATTCGATGAATAAAAATCCTCAGGAATACTGGAAAAATACTAAAATCACTAGAAAACAAAAATACAGATGGAGATGATGATTTAAAAGAAATGTTAAAGGACAGTGAAAGCACAATTAAACATTTCCAAAATCAAGGAAAGTTTTCAAAAATAAATAATGATTTTCAAACCAAAATTGAGCAAAAGCTGAAAAATATTGAAGATACTATTTCTTTTAACCCGGAGACAGACAGGCCTATTACTTGCTCTGAAATTAAATGTATTTTAAAAAACTTAAAAAATGGAAAAGCGAGCGGTCCAGATAGTGTGTTGAACGAGGTAATTAAATTTAGTAGTCCAGTAACTACCAAAGCATATGCTAAACTATTTAATCTTATGTTAAAAACAGGACACTATCCAACTTCATGGAATTCTGCATACATAACTTTAGTACATAAATCTGGTGACAAATGTAATCCAAGCAATTACAGAGGAATTTCTTTAATCAACTGTATATCCAAATTATATTGTAGTATCTTAAATCAAAGAATGATTAAAACTATGGAAAAAAAATTAACTAATGCCCAGTTTGGATTTAGAGTTAATCATAGAACTGCAGACAGTGTATTTATCCTTAAAACTTTGATTAATAAATATATTCATAAAAATAAAAGAAAACTTTATGTCTGTTTTGTAGATCTTAAAAAGGCTTTCGATTCCCTTTGGAGAATTGGAATGCTTTATAAATTAGCTAAAATGGGTGTAGGGAAACATATGTTTGAAATAATAAAACAACAGTTTATTCATACTGAAGCATCTATAAAATATAATGATAAACATTCTAGATTCTTTCCCATTGACCGAGGAGTGAAACAAGGGGACAGTATTAGTCCCACACTCTTCAATTTATTTATTAATGATATAGTTGAAAATTTTGACCATAAAGGTTCAAAACCCTTGAGAATATTAAATTCTGATATAGGAAGTCTTTTGTTTGCCGATGACCTTATAATTTTATCCGAAAGTAAAGAAGGTCTTCAAAATAGCTTAAATAACTTATCAAATTACTGTGAAAAATGGCAGTTATGTCTAAATACTAAAAAAACAAAAACAATGATCATTGAACAAAGAACTACAAAACTGGAACCATACATTGTAAGATTCAATAATGAAAAAATTGATAACGTTACTGAGTATAAATTTCTGGGCACTCTGATAAAAAATAATGGAAATCTAAATGCAAGTTTAACAGATTTAGCCAAAAAAGCTAGGAAAGCTCTGTTTTCATTAAAAACACATGCAGCCTTTTTGGGAAATTTTCCTGTTAATGTATCCTGTAATCTTTTTGATTCTCTTATAAAACCAATTTTAACATATCATACATGGATACATATCAATCTTATTATAGAGCAAAAGGCAGATTAAAATCCCAAAACAAAGATATAGATAATTTCCAATATTTGGATAAGACTCCCTTCGAAAAGGTTCATGTTAATTTCTGTAAATATATTTTAGGTACTAAAAAAACATCTGCTAATTTAGGTGTTAAAGCTGAACTTGGTAGACAACCAATAGAAAAATATATAAAAACACAAGCAATTCTTTATTGGGCTAGATTAAATACTGAAAACATTAACCCATTTCTAAAAGAAAGTTATACATTAAGTAAACACCTTGATTCACAAGGAGTTTATACTTGGTCCACTTTTATAAAAGATTCAACACAAGAAATGAATATTGATATACAAAAAGTAATGTCCTGTCAAAATATGGAACAAGTTAACAAACTAAAGACTTGGATTAAGAATATTACAAGTAAATTTTATTCAGAACTACTGGAAAATAAAATTAATTTGAACGAAAATAACAAACTTTTTCTTTACAAAAATATTAAAGACCAAGAATTTTATCTAAAATATCACAATTTTGAAACTAGACGTTTATTTACAAAAATTAGAATTAGTGACCATAATTTGCTCATTGAGAAGGGCAGATATCTAAAAATACCTCGAGACAATAGAACATGTCCAACTTGTAAAACCTTAGAAGATGAAAATCACTTTCTCCTCCACTGTCAAATTAATAATGTTTTACGTATAAAACTTTTTAATGACATGGCAATAGATAGTCCTATGTTTTCAAATCTATCTGATACTGAAAAACTAGTAGTCCTACTAAATCCTTCTAATATAAACCAAGTGAAAAAAACAGGTTCCTTTATAAAACAGTCTTTAGAGCTGAGGACAGGGGACTCTTAGTTACTTTTACTTGTATATATATAGATATGTGTGTGTTTAACTCAGTTATTTTATTGTTGCTGTTACTTTTGTTTATGTCACAAGTAAAATGTTACTTATATGACAAATAAAGATTATTATTATTATTATTAAAAGTCAAACTTCGACAGGAATCTTCACAGACAAGCCTTATAAAACAAAAGGCCAAACTTCCATTCATCGTATTATAAAAACGTAAATGTATGACTTGGATGGAATCTAGTAACATTGACACTCTTACCACATCTTCTTACATCGATGTGTAGGGTACTTTTGATAAGGCCTTCAAATATCAACTTAAACTACCGGTTAACCGGTTAATCGGTCGAACGATTATACGAGTAACCGGTTAGGCAAAAGTGTACGATTTGCCAACACTAGTTTAAAGCCGTCACGTTGTGGCCCCCTATAGATCCGTAGTGGGTCAGTAAATCTTATAGGGGTTTCAAGACGTCAAATCTACTGTCAATGGTGACGTCATCTTTTAATGTTGTTGTGTTGCATTGTTTATTTTTCAACAAAACGCAGCAGCGTGCGATAAATTCTTTATACGGTTAACTATTGACCCTCTACGGACCATAGAGTGTGAATAAAATCCATAGGTGATTCGGCCTCCGTCCTCACCACTATGGATTTTACTAACCCTCTATGGATCCTTAGGGGTCAGTAGCGAACCATATAACTAATAATGGTAAAATTAGGTACAACATGTGATGATGCAACTACAGCTAAATGTTGGCTTCTTATATTGTTTTTGTCGTTATTACTTTCCTAAATCAATGTTGTTCTACGACGTTAAAGAGCATTGAGGAGAACACATTTCTAAAATTTTTGCCAAATACAGCTTAGTTAATATATTTAATACAATTGTTAGTTTCATTTGCTGGTGTCTATACCTAGAAAAGCCGGACGGGTTACTAGCTAGCTTTATATTAGAGATAAACGCTAGAAAAGGATCGGATTTCAAAGACAAATAATCCATTACAAATACAATGTTTTAATGATATTTTCTGTGTTAGGTACTATCATTTCCAAGAATTAAATGTTTGTTTTAGTTATGCAGAACTCATACTTTATCATCAACAAATAAGGTAGTTGATATGAGCTAAGTTAACAAATAATATGTTTATTGACTATTTTGTAAGTTAATACTGTAAATCAGACCATTTTAATTACATTTAATTACAGTATAATTGATCAAACACCAGAGTATCCACTACAGAATCGTTTGAAATTGACGAATAACCTTGATCTGCAGGTATTCAATAATTTATCACGCAGAGTTTTGAAATATAAACGTTAGAGTTTATCAAAACTCTGCAGCGTTTACATCAGTCCTGAATTCATTCTACATGAGCTACAGTTAAAAGTACTTCTCATTCTTCGCCAATAAGCCTGTCTGGTATTCTTATTTCAAGATGTATATTGTTCAATACAAGAGTCTGAATCCGAATACCCCCAAAAAGTTATAATTTAAGAAATTAAAATTTTAGATTAAGCAACACATACTCAACCAAAGACACTGTCATTCATTTTTGCTAATCGGCTTTGTCTGTGTGCCTTTTAGTGTTTCTTCCTTGCATATGACGTGGTTCTGTACTAATACATTCCATTATTGTGTTATAGTGTCATGGTAAATGTTTGTTTATATATCTGTTTGGTTTTATAGTACCTGTTATGTCTGTTTGTTTTCTTCACACACCGTTGTCAATATTACAAAATGTAATACGACTGTCAAATAAGTGAGAGGTTTAGCTAGCTATAAAACGAGGTTTACTCCACCATTTTCTACATAAGAAAATGCCTGTGCCAAGTCAGGAATATGACAGTTGTTGTCATCCATATGATGTGATTGAGCTTTTGATTTTGCCATTTGATTAGGGACTTTCCGCTTTGATTTTTCTTCGAAGAGATTTTATTTTTTGATATAACTCAGGTGCATGTCCTGTTTCTCCTCTAGTATCGGTAGCATAAAGCCTTATTGATGATGGATACAAACGTCAAATTAAGGACGATCTTATACAAGCTGTATTTGTATTCCATACTATGCACTGCAGTAACGAAAACAAATTGATTAAGGTTACATCATAGAATAACAGTTTTTCAACTTTTGTTTGTTTGCCCAAAATTGATTTTAAGATAATAAAACAATTCAAACTATAAAAGGTAACATTTTAATGAGGTAAAACAAGAAATGCATTTCAACGAATCAACTGTTTTGTACAAACAATAAAACAAACTCTGTAAAATGAAACTGTGTACTCGATATATAAATCCTGCATGGGATTTGAAGTTTAATACGTAGAAAAATCGAACTTTTAAAGATTACGCTTGAAAAATTAAGTTTGTTGTTTATCTTTTGAAGTTAAAGAATCCTCATCTAGTTGACACGGCATGTTGAATATACCTTATTGCATAATTTGTTATATAATCTTTTACCTGTAAACCCAGGCTTTATGTCGTTGATGGAAGATGTTCGTTGTTATTCTGCTGTTTGTAGGTTGTTTCGGCGACTATTATAATTTGTTCTGTCGTGTTTTTGTGTTGTATATCAGTCACGTAGTGTTGTCATTTTAGCGACATTTGTTAACATTGTCACATAAGCGGGAGGTTTAGCTACCCATCAAACCAGATTCAACTCACAGCTATTTCTTAAAATTTCATGTAACAAGTCAGGAAAATGGCAGTTATTATCGAATAGTTCGTTTCTACGTCTGTTAGCGTTTTTTTGTTGTTGTTGTACTTCAGTGTTTATGTATTTTGCTTTCCTCTCATAGTTGATGTGTTTCCCTCAGTTTTAGTTAGTAGCCCTTTCTCCCGCAAAAAAACCGTGTGTTTATCATTACTACTATTACTTGGTATTGATGACGATATTATAGTTCTTGTCTAAATCTATTATTCTGATATCGATAATTTCATTAAAATCAAACAGGAATTCATTCAGTGAATATGATAGTTAAATATATGATCAATTCGTACGCGAATAGCCCCTCTGAAACTCGTAGCCAGATTAAACATAATCGGTCATGAAAACACACTGAATGGCACACATATATATATATATATATATATATATAAATACTTGAATACATAAATCCTATCGAAACAACTACAGGGTCAGTTGATTGGTGTACTTTTTTGACAAAACAGGCATAAAACAAAATCAATGAACTTGACTCAATATTTCAAGTTTTCCGTTTAGTATTTTGTTATGACAAATTAAATAGACTTGGACATTTAAAATATCTGGGTAATCTCTACGGCTCTTTAAATTGTTTTGCTAATTGATCAATACAAAATTGTTTAAATTTAGAACCATATATATGTATTTATTGGTGTACACTTATGCAATCCAATTTCATCGTTAATAGTTGATGATGTGAAAGAGGGTAGAATGGTTTTGATTTACAGGCTACAAAAAGATAGCAATGTTTTCATACATGTACTTATATGTGACGATTATGGCATCATTGTTCCTTCTGACTAAACTATCTTCCCAACACCAGACACACGGACTGTTCCGTATTCAACCAGATAAAAGTAATACAAGACTTGATGGATTCGTATATCGTACTTTTGAGAATATATCGCCAAGGTTATGTTTTGATAAATGTATACGAAGACCAAAATGCTATTCATACAACTACAACCGCTATATTTTAAAATGTGAACTAAATGTCAAACCAAAGGCTGATGCTACTCTGGATTTTAACACTCAGAATGGATACATCTATGTAGAAATAGATCCTTATAGACGCGTAAGTCATGTTTTGAAAATATACAAAATAAATCGTTCTTACTAAAAGAGGAATACTTTAATAAAATAGATGACGTTTACTTATCATTTCTTCTGGTCGTATCTTTAGAAAAAGAATATTTTAACCAAAAAAAAAATGCATTTAGTACCCATTTTATAAAAGTTTCATTATGTTTGACACTTAATGAGTAATGCATCGTAGTAACGAGAATTGTAATGAAAACTTTGTAAAAGAGGGGCGAAAAATTACAGAGAGACATTCAAACTCATAGATCAGAAATAAACTGACAACACCATGGCAAAAAAGAAAAGGAAAAACAACAGTACACAAAATACAACACAAAAAATTAAAGACAAAGCATCACAAACCCAACAAAAAAATTGGGTAATCTTAGGTGCTCTGGAAGAGTAAGAAGATCCTGTTCCACGTATGACACCCCTCGTGTTACTCATGTTATAACAAACATGGTAAATAGTCTAATTCGGTAGATCATATTCGTGAAAAGGGGACTGGATTGTAGTCACTACATTAAGAACATATCTGATATCATCTGTGTAACGGATATTCCATAACGGTCAACCAGCTCGTGATGGCATCCGTAAAATATTACGAAGGGATGATTTCAAGTTCACCATATACAACTCTTGGTTTAATAGCTTCCGTGTGAACAGGAACCCGGGATTATCGTATCAATTGGGAGACATGTAAATGATATTTCTTAGACTTATTGGTCGACTTTATGTTACGTTCATCTTTATAACACATTTGTGGTCATTTGTCGTCTGTGGACATTGTCTCTTTATGCAACCGTAACATAGATCAGCAATTCTAAATAGTTATTGCGACGTTTAAAAAACAAAAACATGTTCTAATAGCTCCTCAATTATATGAGTATTTATGCATTCTTAGTTATTTAGATTTTTGTGGTTTAAGTGTTTCTGGTAATTTTTTATTGCAATTTATACAGTTAGTTGTATTATTCCAACTTAAAAGTTGCAATTGCTTAACAATTCCAAAAGGTAGAAATAAGTAAAACAACTGTTACTTCACATTTTAAAAGACTTTAATAGAAAGGTCAGTTTATTACTTTATAGGTTTCTAACTATGACCCGTGCATTGAAAATCTTTGTCAGGAAGGAGAAAGCTGTCAAAGTGTATCAAAAGGAGGGAATATTTGCATTATAGATGGTAAGTAGATATGAAAGGAAGTAAAAATATGCTTTACACAAAAATCAATGGTTCTGTCTAGATAGGGTACGGGAAATTTCATCTCTGTAATTGATCTTATGAAAACAATTGGCGTTGGTTTATAAAGCTTGGATTTCGATTAGAATTTGTGGATTGAACTAGGTAGAACAGGCGTAAAGAGCAACCTATTTAAAAATTGTAGATTCTGTATGAAAATATATTGTCTTGACAATTTGCATTGCTTACATTAAAGATGTTTTTGGCTTTTCAGACAGATACGGTGATTACTTAAATAGTGCCAAAAGTATAATATTGGAACATTAAGTTACATATAACAGTAATATACACAAAAAAATGAATGTAAAACAATTTTTCCTAGTATTATATACACAAATACTGATTTAAAACGATTAAATTTCAAAACATTTGCGTAAAAGACAACAATAAGCAGCAACTGATATATCTTAACAACATTAAAATTTACTACAACCAGTAATTGATTTCTTTTTTGTTATTTAGCTTAAAAGAGGGTCGAAAAATACCAGAGAGACATTCAAACTCATAGATAAAAAAACTGACAACGTCATGGCTTAAAAACAAAAGACAAATGATCAATTTGTTATGCAGGTAGAAAATGAAAGTCTCTAATTCTGATGAAAATAAGGACTGCAGAAATAGAAGGCTTGGCATTGTTTCATTCTACTTCGTCTGAAATTTGATACATTTTTCGCAATGATAAAGTCAACTTACAGTAGTCTTTGTTTTAACCCTTTCTTATATCTAACTTCGAAATGCCCGAATATTCCTACAATCGTGTACAATCATTATGTATTTGACTAATAAATGATATTTTTTTTCACAGAATGTCACTTTCAGCCGCCACTTACAAATGTTGCAGTAGGGAAGATTACACAACAGAGCTCAGATTTTAATGGTTATCCTTCTTCATACGCTGTTGATGATGACATAAGTACCCTTTCAATAACATCTGAACAAAATTTACCCTACTGGTGGGTAGATCTTGGAGACGCGTTCACTATAACTCAAATCTATATTATAAATAGAATGAGCTGCGGCGGCTGTGGTAAGTAAAATATAACATTTATTATTCAGAAGAAAGTACAGTCAACATTTAGATATTACATTAAGTGTGTAAATCATATGCTATATAATAACTGATTAATTCATGAAAGTGGTCAATATATCATCCATAAGGAAACACACCAAACCTTGAAATATCTTAAAATGCCCTGTACCAAGTCAGGGAAATGGCCTTTGTTATATTATAGTTCGTTTCTGTCTTTGTTACATTTTAATTTTGTGTTTTTTTTATGTCGTAATTCTCTTATATATAATTAGTTTTCCTCAGTTTTAGTTTGTAACTCGGATTTGTTTTTTCTCTATCGATTTATGAATTTCGAACAGCGGTATACTACTGTTGCCTTTATTTTTCACCTTACTCGTATAAATTATTTTGTTTTTGTATTCTAATTAAAACATTTAATCATGTTTCAGCTGTTTGTTCCTCCTTGAAGCCTAAAAAATATACTACTAACGCAAACAATTTGTTACGCTTAAATTTAGTTACTTAAAAGTAAAATAACAAAAATACAGAACTCTGAGGAAAATTCAAAACGGAAATTACGTAATCAAATGACCAAACAATTGCTCAAACACATTGAACGAAAACGATACATTGTAACAATGGTATATTCCGGACTTAGTACAGGCATTGCTTACCAAATGATCAACAGAAAATAATATTTACCAGATGTCACTATTGACCCACTGTTATACATTTATTTCGATAGATTGTAAGACTAATTGAAAAGGTATAATATCAATCTTGCAGGGCCTCTAAAATTGGGAGAAAGGACTAGAATTAGTTAATGCTTCAAAATATGTGGATACTGTTTATAAATAGATACATTAATAGAAGTCACGATAGTATCTAAAATAATATGAGTATAATTTCAAACTCTACAAATGCCATATGCATACTTTTACCCGTGTTCATATCATTTTGATGACCATGGTGACTTTGGTATTGTTCTTCGAATGATGGCTTTTCATTAGAATTTTCTTCCAGTTTTCCCGTCTCAATTACTGTAAAACAAACATTAGTTTATACTTTGATATTCTTTACAAAACCTGTAAATGTCGTAATCTTGAAAGTTCTTAAAATGACCAAACCGATAGTAAAATGAAGAAACCACTCCACTATATATCTATATGAAACTATTCAAATTTTAGTCGCTTAACTATCTTTTAAAAATGAGATTTTTAGTGTATTTCAGAAATGTGGTCATATGGACCAAAGTCCTGAAATATATATTTCCACATCACTCGTCAAAAAGCTTCATTTATTGACTATTTAACAATATCAATATGCAGATAACATGATAACCAGTAATACACACCGTTTCGATCAATTTTACAAATGATTAATTGATTCCGCAAGTTCGAGAGACTGGTATATCAAGGACGTATATTAGATTAGTTATACGTCCTTGGGTATATGAAGGGACGTTTGAATGTATAAAATGCCTTTGAAAAATCTTGTTTGAACCTTCGACCTTTAATGTGTTGTCGTTATCTGCGATGTCTTGAATTTCCCGGAAATAAAACTTATATAACGAAAGTTAGGAATTTTGTCAGCAATTATTAGCGATTCTTATTTCTGTCATTTATTCTTAGAAAAAAAACGACAACAAAAAACACAAACTTAGCATTCAATGTTTAACGTAAACATTATTTTTCTTCAAAATAATAGGAGCTACTTAATAAATTTCAGTACAGAACACCGTAATGGTATTAGTAGAAATCAAAATATACATATGTGCTATATTTGTTCTTTGGTTAGCGAGAGAGAAATTTAAATTGGTCTTGGCGTTCCGACAGAAAATGATGTTTAGCTTTTTTTTTTTAAATCAATCAGCGTGTGTATGTGTTGTGAGTTATTGGAGTTTTCCAATGTAGCTGTTACACATAAGCATTCTTCGGGATTACTTGTGTAAAATGTACTAACATAACTTTTACTGTTTTTTTAAATTGCGTGTATTGCATATTCGTCAGTTTTAGTTGCAAGAGTGGTGTCGCACAAAGCGGTATAACTCCGATCTAAATAGGTTACAACTGTATTTTATGGTCGTTGTAGTGTTGAGATAAAATAAAACATAACAGGTTCAAAAGCTATTGTAAAGTACTTTTGCTGCTTACTAATATATCTATTTTTTTTTTAACATCAATCAACTATAACTGTGTTTATATATAAATTTTTTAATACGTTTTTGTCAATGTGATGTTTCAGTATATACTCTTCATGAGAACGACTTTCAATCTATTTAATATGTGTATTGATAGCTGTAATATTTCAAAAACATTAGTTTCCTAAGTATAGCAACTGTAAACTTTAAGTAAACTACTGTTGACTATAACTCAACAAGCAGGTCATACTTTATTCTTTATCATTCATATGGTGTTGCCAGATCAATTTCCGTTTTGATAATGTAAAACAATTAAAAGATCACTGATTACGTTTGTTATCTAGGGGAAATAGTAGGTCAGTCAAACAGTCAAAACAGTGTTCTTTTGTGAAAAATACCACCAAACGCTGTTAGTTTACGTTTTTGACACAGAAAAAGATTAGTCAAAACACTAAAACGAAACCAACGACCTAATGTAATTTTATTTAAATCATACGGAAACGTCTGATTGTTTACGTTCAACTCTAATCTACACTTGGGATCACTTGGGACAGTGGTATAAGCGCACACAAAAAGAACAAATTGTAAAAATCGGTCATATCCAACTATAGCAGTCATCACGTGACTTTCGTGACGTCACACATCACCCGTATCGAGCCCAAGTAAAATATATAGAAATGCACAGGGGCTTTCAGGAATCGATAAAATAAATTACTTTTGAGTTCATGATACAAAAAGTGTGGGAATATATATTAATTCCTCATATATTTAGAAAGATATTTATGCCTTTTGGAACAGTTTAATTTTTGGTCTTCTCCCTTCCAAATGCTTTTGAAAATTTGTCTTGTTGCCTCGATAAGTTCCCATGTTATATCATACAACTCCGATAAATATTGTATTTTCTGTCTTGTTAAACATAAAATTGCGATTTATAAAAAACTGATGGAATAATTGTGGGAATATGTTCTTATCACTACATTCATAAATATTTGAAATATCGTAGGTGCAATAGTTTAATTTTTTATTATGTCCCTTCCAAATTGATTTAAAAATTAGCTATTTTCAGAAAATCTGGTATTATTTTTCAAAATGGCGACCACATTAACAGCGTGGGCCGACTTGGTAAAAATATATTTTGTAAGATTGTTACAATGAAAATCAAATAACTTTGAATGCTCGCGTTTTAAGTTATTGTCTTACCTTAAAGCAGCCTCTAGAATTAAACATTTGTTCCTTTAGGTATAACTGATACATGCTGTTTTTGTTTTTGTTTATATTGTTTTGAAAAAAATGGCGACCAAATAATTTTCAAACGTAGACGATGTTCGACACTTATTTTGTCCATGCAAATAATTCAATTTAATTTCACTGTTTATATTGCAATTAAATATGACACGTTAATATTGTAACTTTAATTATGGCCAAAGAGGTATAGGTAGATTAAGGAGATATTTTAGTCTTAACATCGACGTGATCTAAGAAAACAAATAGGGCACCTGATCACGATGTAAGTTTTGACAATACCTATGTAGATTAATTAGTGTTGTCCGATTCTCAATGAAATTCCTTAAGATATTTTTTTTATATTTTAAAAGAAGACCACGAATGGATATTATAATTAACCGAGATGAAATAACTATATTTTTTATTTTTCTTTAAATCATTCATGGGGTAACCAGTAAATTTTACATCCTAATTAAACCAGTAATATGCAGAGTTATCGAACGTAATTATGACTGGAATAGTTGCATATGATCAATTGGCTGAACTCAAAAGACCGGTACGAAGCACAAAAACATCACATATAAACTATAGACACACTCCATCGAAATTAGTGTACCTGCAGTAACTGATCATTAGTTCAGAGCAAATTACGACTAACAACAAAGGATCATTTAGTTGTTATGATGCGTATTTAAAGTTTCGGGCTTTACAAAAACTATCCCATTAAAAAAAATAGGATAGCAGTTAATTCTATTATTTTAACTGCATCACTTAGCAATGCTAGTGGGAATTGTTAAAAGTATATCCGATGTAATTTAAATTTGCTTTGACAACTTTTCATAAACTATTTGGCATCTTTATATCGTAATTACAAGATGGAGAACCATATGTGTCCATAGTAAAGACATTGCAGTTTTAACTACTAATTTGAATATGCACATCAACTATTTTCGGGACAACAATCATCTTTAATATACCACAACCAACATACTAGTAGGAGCCTTAACGATTGTCTTGGTTGCCAAGGTTACAGATTGGTGTGACCATAACTGAATTGCCTGGCATTTTAACTGTTCAGTAATGTTGTGAAAGGTTGACTACTGCTCCGATGTATCTTAACATTAGAATAAAAGCAGGAGGTTTGCCTAACCATAAAACCAGGTCCAACCCACATTTTATTTTAAATTTTCTGAGTCCTGTATCAAGACAGGGTTTGGCAGTTATCAATTATTCAGTTCAGTGTAAGTTGGCGTTTGTTTTGAAGTAGCAGTTCAGTGTTTCTGGTACTCCGTTGTTTTCCTCTTATAGTAGTAGTTGATGTGTTTCCGTCGGTTTTGGTTTGTGACACGGATTGAGTTTGATTAATATAGATTTATGACTATTGCACAGCTGTATACTACTGTTGTCTTTATTGACAACAAAAATCACACATAAACTTCGAATTATTGCTTAGATTTGGGGAAATACATGTATCACTCTGTTGAAAGATGAACAGCATACTTACATTACACATTTTGATGAAGATGAACTCTATGATTATTTTATATCAAAGATAAAGTTCTGATCGGTTTAAAAATGTAGGAGTCAGTGTACATGTGTAATCCTTAATAATTTGTAAAGTATTCATTTATACTGGCCAAATTTATTTCTAATATTGAAAACTATATAGGCAGGTACACTGGATCATTAATCAATAACCTGGGTAATTACAGAAGGATTGACGAAGAACTTTACAGAATTATTGATGAATAGTACTTTAAAATGTTATTATCATAAATGAAGAGTGACAATATTACCTTTCTATTCAAAATTCAAAATACACAACTGACATTAACAGACCTAGTCTTGATATCTCAGTGGAAGATTTGTAAAAAAAAATGTTTATTAACATCAATTGACACTAGTTGTATGCATGTACTTCATAATGTGAATCAAATATAATAAATCAGTTAAATATTGTAATTGGAAATTAATAATGTAATAGTGATAGATAACTAAAAGGGTTTACAAATACTAAGCAGATGGTGTTCTCTGTAATTAGGAATGTCAACATATCTTTTTTTTGTTCAAAATGCAGACGAGCATTACAATCTCTAGTCTTTATATAAATTCTTTACAATATTGTTTGCATGTATCAATTACTACTGGACGTATTTGTATTTTGTTTTGAATTTGAAAAATACAGTGTATTAGTATTATAAATATTTAAATGTATGTATTGAATTCGATTAGAAATGTAAAACAGTACCCTAGATATGCATATGTAAAAGGTATCAATCGTCTTTGAGCATTGATGTACTATCAAAAATAATATACCGGCATCATAAACTAGTAAGTTGTACATCAACATGAATGGGCTTTCCATAAGAAGCAGATCTTAGTATGGTCTTCAACCGATAAGGATATGTTGCTTTTCTGTTAAAAGATCATATGTTCATTTGGTAAGTTGACTTTCGTAAGGTTAGGACCGCACCCATTTTTAAAATAACAACAAAATACTATTACATACACGAGAAACAAACGGCCTGATTTGTAATAAAAAAAATATACGAAAAACTAATATTACTTGAACAAAGCACAACAAATGTTCTAGGCTTATGAAGCAGATATGAAAATATGACAAACAAAAAAGTTCACATTATCTGAGTTCAAAATGTATAAGGGTGCACGAATATAACTCGTTTATTTTCTTTCTATTCTTGTATTTCAGTGGGTTTTTGTTTGTTGTTGTCATGTTTTGTAACTCTTCTAAGTTGCCTGATTCTAACAAAAGACTGGCACTTAATTAAAAACACTGATAATTTCTGGGCACCCAACTACATAATGGGTCCTTCTTTTTTGCAGGAAATAGATTACGTAACCTTGATATTAGTGTTGGCAATTTACTGGATAGCATGGTTGTGTGTGTACATTATGATGGACCAGGATCAGACGGTGAACATCTTGTATTTAACTTGGAAAAGGAAGTAGTAGGTCGTTACGTTAAACTACAAATTATCGGTACCGAATACTTGCAACTGACAGAAGTTAGAGTATTTGGATATCCACCAGAAACAAATTTTTGTAAATAACTTTGAATTGAGCACACACATTGCTTTGAAATGACGAGAGTAAGTGAAGCTCTTCGTTTCTTTGACATGATAAAACAGAACTGGTTTAGCTTTGCACTACATTTTGTATTCCTGCATGTTCATGACGTTTTGTGAAAAATCTTTTCTGAATACTTTTGTCGCATCTAGAGTGTAGAACGATATGACCTCTATATCATTATTTTTTTAATTGGTTTGCTTTTCTATTTACACAGCTACTTTTGCATAGGTACTATTTCTGTACTAAAAATATTTAGTACTGGAAATTTACTTTTAATATTCAGTACTATTTTGTTACTTTAAAATTATTGTAATATTTAGGTACCTGTATTTGACAGTACTTAATTTGTACTTGAAATTTAGGTATTACATATTTTTGGTTACTACCGTTAAGTTTTCAGCATTTTGAAAGATTTTCTATTTCATGTCTCTTTAAATTATGATTTTCAAACATGGAATATTGTATTATATCTGTACCAAAATATTTAGTACAAATCAAGTACTGTAAAGTACAAGTACCTAAATATTACAATAATTTTAAAGTAAAGAAATAGTACTAAATATTAAAAGTAAATTTCCAGTACACGGCCGACACTCGGCTAACCGAGAGATTGGTCAGTTAATCTATATTGAGTATGTGGCTATATCGGCGGTTGGTCTGTTAATCGGGTTGGCTAAAGTCTGTTAATCAGGTGTTATCGAGAAAATCATTGAAAGTTCAGCATGTTTCATTGTATAACTTTCTAAATAAATTTTCATCATAAAAAGTATCCATGTCTAACAAAACAATTCAATGTACTGAATTCAGTGGTGTAATTATTATTTTTCTAGCTTCGATGTACGATCTATAAAATGAAAAGGCGGGTTACTCATCAATAAATTTATACACATTTTACACACATAAAATGTACACAAAATGACATATTGGTTAAATTTACTTGCATTCAATATTTAGAACATCGAAAAAAGAATGGCATTATGTTTGTTAACCATATTGATATCATTGTGTGAAAAATCTACACGAAAATCTGTATTTTGGTGACATACATCAATCTTTATTTAAAACCTGGTCTGTTAATGGGTCGGATGTATAAAACCCGGTCTGTTAATTGGTCTGTTAAGAGTTATGAATGGCAATAAGAGTATAATTTTATTGCTATATGGGGTGTTATCGGATCAAATGAGTAGGCTCAAGACGAGCGGCTAAAATATACGAAAACAAAACATGAGCAATAAAACATAACATATACGGAAACAACACATGAAATTGAAAATTGATAAAAATGGTTTCAAAAAGTGTAATAATAAAGTAATATTAATTTCATCCAAGAATGATCGCATATATCATGTTGGTTCTGTTTAATTGTCATGAATGACACAAACTTGTCATCTACATTGGTAACCGGTATATAAATCAGAGATAAACGTCGTAATGTAACTAAACATCAGTAAGAAAAATATATTGGGATGACAAAATATGAAAAATAAAGAAAGAATAATGAGTAAGATAAATAAAATGTAGAAAAAAATGACATAACAATTTAAAGAATACAAAAATAAAAAATATCCCCAATCCGGATCCTCATGGTATACACGAAAATCTGGATGGAAACGCAGAATATAGAATAATATATAAGGACAGTAGAGAGTGAAACATTGCTAAAAACAGAGAGAAAAATAATACTTGTTTAAGAATACACACATGAAACACCGATGGCTATTGAAACAGTAACGGATTGCGATGTACTTATATTGGTGACAAATACTAGAAGTTTACATGCGGACAACTATGGTGGCAGGTTAATGCCATTTTGCGTTTAAGCTCTTTAGCGTTGTCGCCTTACATATTCTATATGGCGAACACGCGAAATTGTGAAATCGAAAACGCGAAAACGCGAAACTGATTTCTCGTTTTCGACTTCACGTTTTCGCGTTTTCGCATTTTCCCGATTTCGTGTTTTCGCCCTATAGAATATGAAAGGCGAAATCGCGAAAACGCAAAATGGACTTCACCGGCCACCATAGACAACTGTAGTTCTCCTCTGCACTTATGTAGAAATGAACTAAACGGAATAAAATGAATTGAAACTTAAAATAACCAAATGTAACTGCATTCGCTCCTTTCCGTTTACTTCTTTAGAGTGATTTGTAAACAACATATGATTAAGTAATAGAAGGAAAGAACCAATTGGATGATGCTGACGAACTAGGGTTGAACGTCCAGTGACAAATATCATGTTTATATGTGAACGAGAACACGTTATATGTAACCTGTGTTGTATTAGAAAGACACTTTCAGTCGGAATTGAGAATATACTACTTCGAACAGACACAAAAATTAAGGCTGATTGAAAACGTCAATAAAACATTCATGCATATTCCAGAGGCCAATCCATATCACGCTATATTGAAGTGACGCACCCTTCAATAAAATGCAAAGAAAGTCAAATAAAATGCTCTTTCTAGGATACTGTGGCACCGTATTGTCATTTTTATTTACTCAGGAACATCTCATTCTTAAATTTTTCAAGGGGAAAATATAAAGGTAGCAAAAGTATTGTCGTGGCTAAATAACTCTTAACTGACACAATTTTAATTGTCCAACCCATTAACAGACTTTATTCCCATAATTTTCACTAAAACGTGGAATTATTCACGTTATTTTACAATTATAAAATATTTACTAATGTTAATTTATTTTTTAGAACCACAGAACTATTTTTTGTCCTTTAAATGATATCTAAATTTGTTTGTTTCGCCTTTTATTAAAAGAATTGCTATGCGTATAAGCATAAATTCTACATACTTGCGCGACGCCTTTTAGTTTTACTGAAAACTGCGCAGACTAAGAAATGTTTTTACAAGTGCAAAATGTTCTATGATAGATATCATTTTGTCAGACACTTTTCTTTTTTTGATTTGGTTCTTGTAACATGCCAAAAATCTGTATATTTAATAGAATTTAACATTAAATTAAGCGTTTTACTCTTAACAGACGTATAACCAACCCGATTAACAGACCAATCGCCCATATAGCCGCATACTCATTATAGATTAACCGACCAATCACTCGGTTAGCCGAGTGTCGGCCGTGCAGTACTACATATTTTTAGAAAAAAAATAGTACCTATGCAAAAGTAGCTGTGTATAACATGTATAAATAGCAATACCAGTGACTGAGCAGAAAGTTGATGAACCAGGGATAAGTCAAAGAACCTCTGGTCTTTTTAATTAAAAAATGTTTATCGGAAGATATCAAGACCTTATTGATAAACATTCCGAATCAATTTCACAAATTATACAGGATGGTCTTGAAGTATATAGGTACTAATAATAGCGTGTAATATTATTCTTTTATTTGTCTCTGTAAATTATTACTTTAAATGTAAAGTCTATGTTTGTTGATATCTTTTTGACGTGGCACGGTACTTGCACAGCCGGTCATTGTGTTGTTGTGCTGTGGTAATTTTTGTGTTTTTTTTGTTTCTCGTTTTTGCTGATGTGCTTTGTTTATATGCCTTTTTGTGTTTTCTCCTTGTTGACATATCTGTTTGTTTTTATAGTGATTAAGTTTAGAACGCAATGTTGACTGCTGTGGCCCTATTTTTAGAAATGTTCACCTATTGTTTATACAGATCATTGTTAATATAATTTTATGCGACTGCCAAACAAGTGAGCGATTTAGTTAGTTATAAAACCAGGTTTATTCTATCATTTTCCAAGTCCGGAATATGACAGTTGTGATCCGTTTGTTTGATGTGTTTTTAGTTTTTGATTTTGTCATTTGCTAAGAGACTTTCCGTTTAGAATTTTCTACAATATTTTTGCAATTTTGCTTCCTGTTATGATTATTATAATATCATTCATCTTAAGTTTATCTTTGATACATTGATAGTTTCTTCTTAATTAAAACAATTACTTTCTGATTGAAAACACTAAAATGTTAAACCATGAATGGAGACACAAATTACTTTAATTTCAATAACATTTTTCGATTTGAAAATCTTGCAAATAAAATCTGAAAATAGCGATGTGTAATAACAATATAAGTCATTATTGATGAATAAAATTTCTTTGAAACAACCTTTTCTCTATATTGCCATCAAAGCTCAAACACAGAGAAACACAACACATAAACGAAAGTTTAATAAAAAGTTCTGAATGATGACAGAAATTGCCTTTGCAGTACATTTAGCACACGAGATACCCCGTACGGAAAGCAATATATTTAAAACATTAGCAGCAGGATGTATGCTTAATTGAAAAGATGAAGATTATGGCTTGCTATGGTATAATTTAGTTGGATCGAAAAAGACAAAGATTAAATAATTATTAAAAAGGAAAGGTCAAAGAACTAAATGATGTTGTTTATCCTGTTACTTCGGTTACTTGGTCCATAATTGTCGGAATATATCTATTACTATGACGTTATTAGTTATTGCAAAAAGGAAATAAATTGACATATTACGTAATTCACAAACATAAACTGGAAATGTTAGAACGGTTTTGTGTTTCCAAGGAGATAAAAAATAAAATGCAGATTTTATATGATTTGTCTTCGATTTTTTACATTTCATTAGATATAATCGGTCGATGACACTGCAGGTGCAGTTTTACATCCTATTCATAAATTAACTTGTTACTATTTTTCGAATTTTCGAAATACTTAGAATTTGCTATCCCAGATACAGATAATCATAGCTGTAGTTGGCCAAACCTTTTGAGAACAAACGTGCGTCTGGTGTACACAATGCCAATTCTTATATCTAAGATATGCTTACCTCCAATATTAAGAATGTCATTGCGTTTGTTCCACTTTTTAGCGTAGTGTTTTGCTTTATTTTTCTAATTGATGTTGCATGTCTCTTTTTGACTAACTTGTTAAGACCCTTTTATGTGCTTTGTGGTTTTGATTGAAAAGATTTTTACATTAAAATATATAAATCGATTGAGAGAAAATACATCTGATTATACAAACTTAAACCGAGGGAAACACATCAACTATCAGGTTAGAGGCAAACAACGATCGCGCGAAACAACAGAACACTGAAGTGCAACAACAAAACCAAACAATAATGCAACATACACAAAAACGAACTATTATGCAACAACTGTGATATTCATGACTCGTACAATAATTTTAGGAATAATGGTTGGTTGAACATGGTGATATTTCTGGTGAAACATCCCGCTTAAATGGCAATGTTAAAAAATATCTCATAATTGACTACTTGTATACTGCGTGTCAGAAATACAGCACAATAGCAAGAACACTCATCACAGAGTAACGCACAAACATAAAGTATCAGCAGCTGTGGCGGTCCAAAAAATCATCAAAACAAACGTAGACAAAAAACTAAGTGTCAGTCACAGAGACACAGCTAGTATCTTCCCGTTTTGACCGAGAGCAAGATTGGAAAATTTGGACTTACACTGGAAACAGTAGGAAATCTATGTTAAAATGTGGACGGATATTTTTTTTCTTATGAGAGACTTACTTCTAATCATTCGAATATTTGTGGCATAGGTTGTTTACAATGCAGTCTTTATCACCATAAGTTTTATTTTTAATTAAGAATTTTGATGCTTATAACCATTTCACAAGATATTTAGATAAGCCGATTTAGAGGTTGAGATTTGGTATGAATATTTTACAATATCATCGATTTATTATCGCTTCTTTGTTGCTTTATTTGCGAACACCACACATCTCCATTCACAGTAACGTTCTGACGTATTAGATGAAATTTGACTAATGTGTTACCCCAATTCAAATTGAATCCTTTGTTTATGTTTTATTTTTACTCTTACTGAGCAGGGAAACGTTTTGCACTTACATAGAAGATGGTTTTATTGAGATTCGTTTAGGTATCTTTTCGTTCATTGAAACTTGGTGCTATATGTCCAACCTAAAGTGAAGGAGGTTATCGAAGAACAAAACTGTTGTCATAAAACATTCATTATATACGATGTAGGCCTAACATTTAAAAAAAAAATAGTGATAAAACTGAAAACAACACTTTATAAAGTCCATGCACTTTGTGCGCTTCTCTGGAAAGAAAATTTGATGCAAAAATAAAAAATATAATAAAAAACCAATAGCACAATTTATCTTAGACTAAGCTAGGTAACAGTTGCCTGAGAAAGTTGTGACCATCATTATTTCGTAATTTCTATATTCATAAAAGCAAAATATTGTGTGAGTCATATTAGTACCGACGAACTGAAGGAATTAGCTGATTAGTGATGAAACTATAGTAGATGAAACTATCGTAGATGAAACTATCGTATATTAAACTATCGTAAATGAAACTATCGTAGATGAAACTATTGTAGATGAAAAGCCCACCAACAGTGGTATCGATAATGTGTTAGTAAAGGAAGAACATTTTATAAATTTCGTTCACTCAAATCGCTATTCTATATTTACTTTCACAGGAAAGCTCTTACCCAAATATTTGATAGCCATGGACATATGATTACATAAATGATTCATATCACCACAGGAACCTAAAAAGATAGCCAATTGAATCAAAGGTCAAATTTTCTTGACAATGATGAAGGTGCAATCTTAGTTACCCCAAAGTTTCGTAGTAAATGCATTTTTGTACAAAAGGAGTATGTCCGGTAAGAGCCGATTTTGGCCTCAGGTTCAGGTTCATCTAACGAAAGATTTTGGACACTTTTTAAACACTTGAGTGTCTATTTCAATTGATTCAATCAGTTTTTGTGAAAGATTTTAACTGATTTAGTCATTAAAATCGCTCCAATTCAAGCTTAAATATCTATGAACTATGCCAAATAAACGTCACTTGTCAGATATTTTTGTCAAAAATAAAAATGGCCGCATCCGTGTTCATTTTCAACCTTTATATAGGTTATATATTATCATCATATACAACTTACATTTCAATTTTATGAATGAAAACGAATGCAGCCAATTTCACTAAAGACGGAAACCGTATAAAATGTAAATAAAATGCTAAAATTGTGAAGATTTCAGTCATTTAGCATGACTTAATGATGCTAGTACCCGATATCTGTGCATTGTATTGTCAAAAACAGCCCATATTTATGTAGCAGAAGCATTCCACTTTCCAGTAAATAGCTAAAAGATTACATTTTCACAATTTTGTAAAAATGCTATATTTTGGGGCCAAAAAGTGGTCTTACTGAACCTACTCTTTTGTGATTCACGTATAATTTTACTCCCTAAAATTGAGAACGTGAATTAAAATATAAACTACATTTTGTCAACAGAAATGCTATAGGATAAAGAGGCTGACCGTGTGATATACATTACTATGAATATCATTTATATTTCAGTTGATTCTATTACCACAATTCTCTGAATAACTGGGCAGTATGTTTCTAGCATGCATGAACAGATTTACTTTGTTGCACTTCAGTGTTCTGTTATTTCGTTGTTTTCTTCTTACAGTTGATGTGTTTCACTCGGTTCTAGTTTGTAACCCGGATTGTTTTCTCTCAATCGATTTATGACTTTCGAACGGCGATATACTTCTGTTGCCTTTATTTACTTGAAGATCTGCTTGAATAAATGGAAATTGATTAAAATATTTTTAGCACGTGTTCTTGTTGTTTTTCGTCGATTATTTATATTGTAAAAAATGCAGATCAAAAATATTACTCTTTCAATTTCGTGCGTGAAGCTCTTTTCTTGGTTTACCTCAATTTAGTCTTTTGCCGAGAGAAAAACAGGTTTGGAACGTGAATAGTATGCCCCAAATTTCATTGGATATCATTTTATAAAACAAAATGACTTACTAACATATTCGTACTTCCTCTCAAATTAAAAGTTGATCTTTATGTGATACTTTAATGGTTTGCGTTTCAATAAACCATTTAACATTAAGTATCTTAACATTTTAACTTTTACACCTTATATTGCGTCTTATTACACACGATTATTATATAAAGTAATGTGTTCTCTAATAAAAACCTGATACACATGATGAGGGGGAGAGATGTAGTATGATAGAATATCATTTAAATATCAATATGCAATATGCTTGGTTTTTATAGTCAGAATTTCAAAATAACAATTGAACATTGAAATTGTAATGTCAAGTACGAATAAAAATACTCTTTGTCTGTTTTGAATGTCTATAATTGATATTTTTTTTTTAAATACAACCATCATTTTAATAAATATATATTTATTGACCGATATAAGTACAATTCACTTCCACTTAACAATTTTAAAAGATCAACATGAGTGAGGAATTGTTTTGAAGATACAATAAACATTATTCCAATATGTGTGAAATCCGTCCTAATATGGTAATTGTACTTTTTAGTAACAAATCTGTACAATAAGAATACTCTACACAGAATATAACAAAATTCACAATCATTTATCACAACTTCAACATATCAACAATTATAGCCAGTGGTGGATTATTATTCTACTGGTTTTTTCTGTGATGAACTTAAAGAAAATAAGAATTCAACATTATGAAAACTTAATATAACGATTGTTTATTTCATTTCTACCGATATAAAATGAACTGCCTACATGATTACTACAATTCTTGATCCCCTATCGATGAATGCTTTAACAGATAAAGTCATATATTTCTCCATTGGAGCAGAGTTTATGTGCGTGCAAAATCTCTCACTTATATGACAGTCGAAACTCACTTCCAAAGTTTTTACGCCCCATTTATGGGCATTATGTTTTCTGGTCTGTACGTTCGTTCGTCCGTCTGTCCCGCTTCAGGTTAATGTTTTTGGTCGAGGTAGTTTTTGATGAAGTTGAAGTCCAATCAACTTGAAACTTAGTATACATGTTCCCTATGATATAATCTTTCTATTTTTTGTGCCAAATTATAGTTTTTATCCAATTTTCGCGGTCCATTCAACATAGAAAATGATAGTTCAGATGGGGCATCGGTGAACTAGGGACACATTCTTGTTTATCAATTTAATACTTCGTGACTATATATATATCACTGATTCGCTCTGAATTACATATATGGTGACTTAATGGTACATTATGCTGGCTGGTTTAGGTGTGTGGTTATATTTTGTACACATATATATATATATATTCTTACATACTGATTTAAATATATCACTAGTATTGACAATTTACCTACTTGTATGTTTGATATATAACATTTAGTAACTTTATATGACTACCACGCACATCTCTATTACAGCATTGTGACGGATCAAGTATTTTGACGAGAAGGAAATTGATGATTACTTTTATATTGATAGATATAAAATATATAAACGTGTTTTTTTAAAATATATATTTAGTTAGTCCTTTCATCTTATTACTTTATGTGCCGTTTAAGTATGTTGATATTGTATGTTATAATATAAGATAATTGTGCTAGATTTAAATATTTATGAACATGCAATTATTGAATATGATATTGTTTTATTCATAACACATCTTTTTATGTAAAATTAATTAAGTGTTACATTCAATCATGTGTACTAATGTTAATCTCACTAAAGGTAGGATGCTTGCTTGTTAAAAGACCATTAAATATGAAACAAAATGACCCAATAGATAAAATAAAAGTGTACATGTAGAAAAAACTCTATGTGATCTAAATAAATATTTATTTCTGAACAACTGACCTAAACTAAAATTTCATTAGAATTGTGACTGCAACATCGTTTGTCATTTGACATATAAAGTCTAAATTTTCAAAATTGATTCCCAATGGGATAACTTTAAAGTAGAAATCATAGCCATGAATGTACATTGTATGCAACTCAAGCTCATAGTACAGCCTGGAACAATGAGCAGAACGTATACTTTAAAGCAAGTTATGACCGAAAAGGCCATGAAAAAATTAAACATGAAGTTTAATCTAGAAAACACGGCTAAGTCTTTACTAAGGAAGCAAAAGAAAAACAAATATGACAGACAGATACCAAGGAGAACCGGTGAGTTACAGGCTCCTTAATTGTGACAGACACATTAAAAAGTACATGAGCATTGTTTATTGAAATAGTATTTTATGATGAAATATACCAATCGTCATGTGCTTAACGTGATAAATTCCCATCATTCGTTCGTTTATACATAAAAGCAGATGTGGAAAGTCAAAGACAGCAATATAAGCTTTTTTAATAAAACAAAAAATTAAAAAATCAAGAGATTCTGTTCTAATAACATGTAATTTCAAATTTAAATCAGACACAGGGGTTTCTCTTTGATATAAAGAAGCTATTAAACATTCTTTGATAGATAAAGTATTAGAAAAAGAAAAATGTATAGCTTGACAAGAATTAGAAGAAAAATAATATTGTTTTAAGGGATGGTGTTATATTATTGGATATTATCTTTGTAACCGTCTTCATTTTTATATCCATATCCGACATATAACTGTTACTTGATTTGAATGCAGAAGTCACGATTCAATTGATTGTTGTTTGCTTTACGCCGCATTGTCACGATTCAAGGGCTTGCAGATGAATACCAGTGCTTTTAGCCTAAAAGATTGAAATTTTACTCTTGGTCGAAATTGAATATTAAATTAGAAATTTTGTTTCGAATTAACATACATAGCAGTCTGTTGAAAATATGTATGCTTGATCGTTCCAGATGAATTTAATCAAGATAAGCGCATCGTAAGCACTAAACTATTAAAGTGTTGTTTTCATTAACTAGCACTGTTAGTCTTTGAGGGACTCGTCAGCTCTTTGGTCAGCGTTGCTCAGAGGGCATCGAACTGATCATACATTTAAACAAAATTCATTGTAGATAAATTAAATTTAGAAATAATTGGGAAACCAAAGTTCAAACATCCTCTGATAAAGTTGACCGTAGAAGTTTTTATATATTCTTTTTTATGTTTATTTTGGTCATGTGCGTTTGATTGAGAGTTCTTTACGGTAAATCAAGAAGCACGTCACCCCTAGTTTTTGGTGGGGTTCGTGTTGTTTATTCTTTAGTTTTCTATGTTGTGTCGTGTGTACTATTGTTTTTCTGTTTGTCTTTTTTTATTTTTAGCCATGGCGTTGTCAGTTTGTTTTAGATTTATGAGTTTGACTGTCCCTCTGGTATCTTTCGTCCCTCTTTTAATGAAGTGTTATTTTCATTTGCCCAAAATATGGTGTACAATATAAGTAATAGGAAATCAAATCGATTGAGTTTCTAGATTACATACATAAATGTTATTTAACAGATGCATCATAACCCGAGGGGCTGATAAACCTATCTAATATTTAAAACTTTGAAGCGATTATAGAATTTTAATATGGTTATACATATTTCGTTATTTTAAAATTGGAATCATCATGTATACAGTTAACGTTGCATTTTAAAAGTAGAATCACTCTGAATCAGTTCTGATTTTACTTATATTTTTCATTTAAGAATTATCCTACAATGGAAGCGACTGGATACTAATCATCTTATCCAGTTAGTTGTATAGGTGTCCATTATAATAAATTGGATATCAATTTTACATAGCCTCCTATTTTACTTTTTATCCTTAAGCATGCAAACTTAAAACAAGCACCCAGTATGACATAGGATGTTAGTCAATTACAGTTGAGGTATACAGAATTGATGGTGATTAGGTTCGATAGTTTTATGAAGTTTTGACAAGTAATCAATACACAGAGATGCGGAAATGATGTTTAAAGCAGCGAGAATAGATGCATTATCTGATGGTGATAGAACGCATCATTTCTGACGCAAATCTCTCTGTACTATATTGGATTGTTATTCATTTTGCAGGTCATAAACTCGATATCAATCAACATTTTGATTTGACTCTAAAAAGTGGAATAAATTCAATTTTAATCCAATTATCTAAGATGCGTTTTAAATTTGCTTAAGATTAATTTTCTGTGAAGATTGATGTACGTAGAGTCCCATAAAATATTGGAAAAATTATAACGTTCCTTAATCGGTAACTATTCAATTATATATCTGGTATAAACTAAATTTGTACATCGTCATAAGCTTTATGAATATAAAATGTGTTAATTTGCAAAAAAAACAAAAAACGCAATCAATAGGAAGTCATATATACACAGAAACTTCTAAAACAATATTATACATCCAGATATGTATAGATAGTCAGATCAATGTTTTATAGCCTTGAAAGCTACGTACAATATATACGAAATGTTGTTTTTCGGTGTTATACCACCACTTTTAGGATATTTGAATACAGTTGTAAAGCTCTTGTCGAATCTCGTATCACATTATGAGCAAGAAAAGCAAAATACCCGGATAAGTATAGCCATATGCTTGTTTGTAAAAAAAAAAGGAAAACCAGCAGCCAAATGCGTACAGACACAAAACGTGTTTATACAACAAATGATTCGAATATTTAGGTCAGACCCGTGATAAGTACTTTTTAAAGCACAGTCCTGAAGTGAAAAAATGTAATGAAAGAAGTGTATTTATATAAATGTTCCAAAAAGTAAAATCACAAACATACTGAACTCCGAGGAAAATTCAAAACGGAAAGTCCCTAATCAAATGGC